>MU228419.1:580049-594496 GCA_018584345.1 Thuja plicata | reverse complement strand
CATGAGGTTGTAGTGGACCCAATTGATCTAGATTGACCAATAAAAACTTCCACTTTCTACATTGAAAAAGTACCATATCTCTCTCTTCAAGGGTGGGTTATTCATTACTACCATGCCATGTTGTATTCAGTTGTATGTAGCTCTAATTGTTTCTTGTTAAAGTTAATGTTAAACTAGAACTATAATGTCTCTGTGAGTTATGTAGGCAAGGCCATCTATGATCAGCCCCTGAGGCATTAGGTCTGACCCATAGGTCTTTTACTTATGAGTTCTTTCTTGATATTTCCACCCCTTACCAATATTTTACATAATTTTCATCTCTTTACGAAACTAGCTTTCAATGCCTTTTATATTTTTCCCACTTATTCATTATGTTGGCATACTTATCCATTATTTTTAGTATTGTTACTGATTATTTATTGAGTTTTTGATCTCTTTCTCCCGTGGGAATGCTTTTCAAGGAGAAACAGTAGGATCTATACCATCTATCTTTATTGAAGACTCTTTATCAAAGGGGTATCAATGTCCTTTATCTTCAATAGAATAAGGGGTGTAGAAGGTTTCTTTGCATCCATTGGGTATAGAAATTGAGTGGTATACCCAAACATTGCAAAGCATCTTCTGCACCCTCAATTTTAGTGAAGAGAGAAAATCCATTGATACCCTTTGGATAAAGAAGCTTCAAAACATAAATATGACATCCTACCATTACTACTAGAAAAGAATTTTTGAGGGATCATAGACGCTCTATCCTACCAAAGAAATGTGTGTGTTCCTTATAGTACCCTTAACACAAGCTCAATCTCATGAGGTTGTAGTGGACCCAATTG
Source organism: Thuja plicata (assembly GCA_018584345.1). NCBI lineage: Eukaryota > Viridiplantae > Streptophyta > Pinopsida > Cupressales > Cupressaceae > Thuja > Thuja plicata. Next base: position 593,666 of record MU228419.1, on the reverse strand, counting down.
ATCTAGATTGACTAATAACAACTTCCACTTTCTACATTGAAAAAGTACCATATCTCTTTGACTAATACCCAATTGATCTAGATTGACTAATAACAACTTCCACTTTCTACATTGAAAAAGTACCATATCTCTCTTTTCAAGGGTGGGTTATTCATTACTACCATGTCATGCTGTATTCAGTTGTATGTAGCTCTAATTTTTTATTGTTAATGTTAAAGTTAAACCTAAACTATGATGTCTCTATGAGTTACGTAGGTAAGGCCATGTATGATGAGCCCTCGAGGCATTAGTTCTGGCCCTTAGGTCTTGTAGTTTTGACATCTTTCTTGATGTTTCCACCCCTTAATAATATTTTACAAACTTTGCATCTCTTTACGAAACTAGTTTTCAATTCCTTATGTATTTTGCCCACTTATTCATTATGTTGGCATAGTTATCCATTATTTTGATTATTGTTACTGATTAGTTGTTTAGTTTTTGATCTCTTTCTCCCTTGGGAATTATTTTCAAGTAGAAACAGTAGGATTTATACCATCTATCTATATTGAAGAATCTTTATCAAAGGGGTATCAATGTCCTTTATCTTCAATAGAATAAGGGGTGCAAAACGTTGCTTTGCATCCATTGGGTATAGAAATTGAGTGGTATACCCAAACATTTCAAAGCATCTTCTGTACCCTTGATTTCACTGAAGAGAGAAATGCCATTGATACTCTTTGGATAAAGAAGGTTCAGAACATAAATATGACATTCTACCATTACAACTAGAAAAGAATTTCCAAGGGATCATAGATGCTCTATCCTACCATAGACACGTGTGTGTTCCTTATAGTAGCCTTAACACAAGCTCAATCTCATGAGGTTGTAGTGGACCCAATTGATCTAGATTGACCAATAACAACTTCCACTTTCTACATTGAAAAAGTACCATATCTCTCTCTTCAAGGGTGGGTTATTCATTACTACCATGTCATGTTGTATTCAGTTGTATGTAGCTCTAATTGTTTATTATTAAAGTTAAAGTTAAATCTTAGCTACGATGTCTCAGTGAGTTACATAGGCAAGGCCATCTATGATGAAACCCCAAAGCATTAGGTCTAACCCTTAGGTCTTGTACTTTTGAGTTTTTTCTTGATCTTTTCACCCCTTACCAATATATTACACAGTTTGCATATCTTTATGAAACTAGTTTTCAATGCCTTACGGAACTAGTTTTCAATGCGTTATGTATTTTTGCCTCTTATTCATTATGTTGGAATACTTATCCATTATTTTCATTATTGTTACTGATTATTTGTTGATTTTTTGATCTCTTTCTCCCTTAGGAATGCTTTTCAAGTAGAAATAGTAGGATATATACCATCTATCTTTATTGAAGACTCTTTATCGAAGGGGTATCAATGTCCTCTATCTTCAATAGAATAAGGGGTTTAGAAGGTTTCTTTGCATCCATTGGGTATAGAAATTTAGTGGTATACCCAAATGATGCAAAGCATCTTCTGCACCCTTAATTTTAGTGAAGAGAGAAATTCCATTGATACCCTTTGGATAATGAAGCTTCGGAACATCAATATGACATCCTACCATTACTAATAGAAAAGCATTTCAAAGGGATCATAGATGCTCTATCCTACCAATGACACATGTGTGTTCCTTATCGTAGCCTAAACACAAGCTCAATCTCATGAGGTTGTAGTGGACCCAATTGATCTAGATTGACCAATAACAAATTGCACTTTCTACATTGAAAAAGTACCATATCTATCTCTTCAAGGGTGGGTTATTCATTACTACCATGTCATGTTGTATTCAGTTCTATCTAGCTATAATGTTTTATTGTTAAATTAAAAGTTAAATCTGAACTATGATGTCTTTGTGGGTTACGCAGGTAAGGCCATCTATAATGAGTCCCCGAGGCATTAGGTCTTGTACATATTTTGCATTTCTTTAAGAAACTAGTTTTCAATGCCTTACGAAACTAGTTTTCAATGCCTTATGTATTTTTCCCACTTATTCATTATGTTGGCATACTTATCCATTATTTTCATTATTGTAACTGATTAGTTGTTGAGTTTTTTTTATCTCTTTTTCCCTTGGGAATACTTTTCAATTAGAAATAGTAGGATATATACCATCTATCTTTATTGAAGACTCTTTACCAAAGGGGTATCAATGTCCTTTATCTTCAATAGAAAAAGCGGTGCAAAAGGTTTCTTTGCATCCATTGGGTATATTAATTGAGTGGTATACCCAAATGATGCAAAGCATCTTCTGTACCCTCGATTTAAGTGAAAAGAGAAATGACATTGATACCCTTTGGATAAAGAATCTTGAGAACATAAATATAGCATCCTACCATTACTACTAGAAAATAATTTCCAAGGGATCATAGATGCTCTATAATACCACAGACACGTGTGTGTTCCTTTTCATAGCCTAAACACAAGCTCAATCTCATGAGGTTGTAGTAGACCCAATTGATCTAGATGGACCAATAACAACTTCCACTTTCTACATTGAAAAGGTACCATATCTCTCTCTTCAAGGGTGGGTTATTCATTACTACCATGTCATGTTGTATTCAGTTGTATGTAGCTCTAATTGTTTAATGTTAAAGTTAAAATTAAACCTGAACTATTTTTCCTCTATGAGTTATGTAGGAAAGGCCATCTATGATGAGCCCCTGAGGCATTAGGTCTTGTACTTTTGATTTCTTTCTTGATCTTTCCACCCCTAACCAATATTTTACATATTTTGCATCTATTTACAAAACTAATTTTCAATGCCTTACGAAACTAGTTTTCAATGCCTTATGTATTTTTCCCAGTTATTAATTATGTTGGCATACTTATCCATTATTTTCATTATTGTTAGTGATTAGTTGTTGAGTTTTTGATCTCTTTCTCCCTTGGGAATGATTTTCAAGTAGAAACAATAGGATATATACCATCTATCTTTATTGAAGATTGTTTATCAAAGGGGTATCAATGTCCTTTATCTTCAATAGAATAAGGGGTGCAGAAGGTTGCTTTGCATCCATTGGGTATAGAAATTGAGTGGTATACCCAAATGATGCAAAGCATCTTCTGCACCCTTAATTTTAGTGAAGAGAGAAATTCCATTGATACCCTTTGGATAATGAAGCTTCAGAACATCAATATGACATCCTACCATTACTACTAGAAAAACATTTCAAAGGGATCATAGATTCTCTATCCTACCAATGACACGTGTGCATTCCCTATCTTAGCCTAAACACAAGCTCAATCTCATGAGGTTGTAGTGGACCCAATTGATCTAGATTGACAAATAACAACTTTCACTTTCTACATTGAAAAATTACCATATCTATCTCTTAAAGGGTGGGTTATTCGTTACTACCATGTCATGTTGTATTGACTTCTATCTAGCTCTAATGTTTTAATTTTAAATTAAAAGTTAAACCTGAAATATGATGTCTTTGTGGGTTACACAGGTAAGGCCATCTATAATGAGTCCTCGAGGCATTAGGTCTAGAACTTAGGTCTTGTACTTTTGAGTTCTTTCTTGATCTCTCCATGCCTTACAAATAGTTTACATAGTTTGCATCTCTTTACGAATATAGTTTTCAATGCCTTACAAAACTAGTTTTCAATGCCTTATGTATTTTGAGCACTTATTTATTATGTTGGCATACTTATCTATTAATTTCATTATTCTTACTGATTAGTTGTTGAGTTGTTGAACACTTTCTCCCTTGGGAATGCTTTTCAAGTAGAAACAATATGATATATACCATCTATCTTTATTGAAGACTCTTTATAAAAGGGGTATCAATGTCCTTTATCTTTAATAGAATAAGGAGCGAAGAAGGTTTTTTTGCATCTATTGGGTATAGAAATTTAGTGGTATACCCAAATGATGCAAAGCATCTTCTGCACCCTCTATTTTAGTGAAGAGAGAAATGCCATTGATACCTTTTGGATAAAGAATCTTTACAACATAAATATGACATCCTACCATTACTACTAGAAAATAATTTCCAAGGGATCATAGATTCTCTATCCTATCATAGACACGTGTGTGTTCCATATCATAGCCTAAACAAAAGCTCAATCTCATGAGTTTGTAGTGGACCCAATTGATCTAGATTGACCAATAACAACTTCAACTTTCTACATTGAAAAAGTACCATATCTCTCTCTTCAAGAGTGGGTTATTCATTACTACCATGTCATGTTGTATTCAGTTGTATGTAGCTCTAATTGTTTATTGTTAAAGTTAAAGTTAAACTAGAACTACGATGTCTCTGCGAGTTATGTAGGCAAGGCCATCTATGATCAGCCCCTAAGGTAGTAGGTCCGGCCCATAGGTCTTTTACTTTTGAGTTCTTTCTTGATCTTTCCACCCCTTACTAATATTTTACATAATTTTCATCTCTTTACGAAACTAGTTTTCAATGCCTTTTATATTTTTCCCACTTATTCATTATGTTGGCATACTTATGCATTATTTTTAGTATTGTTACTGATTATTTGTTGAGTTTTTGATCTCTTTCTCCCATGGGAATGATTTTAAAGGAGAAATAGTAGGATATATACCATCTATATTTATTGAAGACTCTTTATCAAAGGGGTATCAATGTTCTTCATCTTCAATAGAATAAGGGGTGTAGAAGGTTGCTTTGCATCCATTGGGTATAGAAATTGAGTGGTATACCCAAATGATGCAAAGCATCTTCTGTACCCTTAATTTTAGTGAAGAGAGAAATGCCATTAATACCCTTTGGATAAAGAAGCTTTAGAACATCAATATGACATCCTACCATTACTTCTAGAAAAGTATTTCCAAAGGATCATATATGCTCTATCCTACCATAGACACGTGTGCATTGCTTATCATAGCCTAAAAACAAGCTCAATCTCATGAGGTTGTAGTGGACACAATTGATCTAGATTGACCAATAACAACTTGTACTTTCTCCATTGAAAAAGTACCATATATATCTCTTCAAGGGTGGGTTATTCATTACTACCATGTCATGTTGTATTTAGTTGTATCAAGCTCTAATGTTTTATTGTTAAAATTTAAAGTTAAAACTGAACTACGATGTCTCTTCAAGTTACATACGCAAGGCCATCTATAATGAGCCCCCGAGGCATTAGTTCTAGCCCTTAGGTCTTGTACTTTTGAGTTCTTTCTTGATCTTTCCACGCCTTACAAATATTTTATATAGTTTGCATCTCTTTACGAATCTAGTTGTCAATGCCTTATGAAACTGGTTTTCAATGCCTTATGTATTTTTCCCACTTATTCATTATGTTGGCATACTTATCCATTACTTTTGTTATTGTTACTGATTAGTTGTTGAGTTTTTGAACGCTTTCTCCCTTGGGAATGCTTTTCAAGTAGAAATTGTATGATATATACAATCTATCTTTATTGAAGACTCTTTATCAAAGAGGTATCGATGTCCTTTATCTTTAATAGAATAAGTGGTGAAGAAGGTTTCTTTTCATCCATTGGGTATAGAAATTGAGTGGTATACCCAAACAATGCAAAGCATCTTCTACACCCTCTATTTTAGTGAAGAGAGAAATGTCATTGATACCCTTTGGATAAAGAAGCTTCAAAACATAAATATGACATCCTACCATTACTACTAGAAAAACATTTCCAATGGATCATAGATGCTCTATCCTACCACAGAGATGTGTGCGTTCCTTATCATAGCCTGAATACAAGCTCAATATCATGAGGTTTTAGTGGATCGAATTGATCTAGATTGACGAATAAAAACTTAAAATTCCTACATTGAAAAAGTATCATATCTCTCTCTTCAAGGCTGGGTTATTCATTGCTACCATTTTATGTTGTATTCAGTTGTATGTAGCTCTAATTGTTTATTGTTAAAGTTAAATTTAAACCTAAACTATGATGTCTCTGCAAGCTACGTAGGCAAGGCCATCTATGATGAGCCCCCAAGGCATTAGGTTTGGACCTTAGGTCTTTTTCTTTTGAGTTCTTTCTTTATCTTTCCACCCCTTACCAATATTTTACATAGTTTGCATCTCTTTATGAAACTATTTTTCAATGCCTTACGAAACTAGTTTTCAATGCCTTATGTATTTTACCTACATATTCATTATGTTGGCATACTTATCCATTATTTTCATTATTGTTACTGATTAGTTGTTGAGTTTTTAATCTCTTTCTGCCTTGGGAATTCTTTTCAAGTAGAAACAATAGGATATATACCATCTATCTTTATTGAAGACTCTTTATCAAAGGGGTATCAATGCCCTTTATCTTCAATAGAATAAGGGGTGCAAAAGGTTGCTTTGCATCTATTGGGTATAGAAATTGAGTGGTATACCCAGATGATCCAAAGCATCTTCTACACCCTCGATTTTAGTGAAGAGAGAAATACCATTGATACCCTTTGGATAAAAAATCTTCATAAAATAAATATGACATCCTACGATTACTACTAGAAAAGTATTTCCATGGGATCATAGATGCTCTATCCTACCACAGACATGTGTGCACTCCTTATCATAGCCTAAACACAAGCTCAATCTGATGAGGTTGTAGTCGACCTAATTGATCTAGATTGACAAATAACAACTTCCACTTTATAGGTTTAAAAAGTACCATATCTCTCTCTTGAAGGGTGAGTTATTCCTTACTACCATGTCATGTTGTATCTAGTTGTATGTAGCTCTAGTTATTTATTGTTAAAGGTAAAGTTAAACCTGAACTATGATGTCTCTGCAAGTTATGTAGGCAAGGCCATCTATGATGAGCCCCCAAGGTGTTAGGTCTGGCCCTTAGGTCTTTTAATTTTGAGTTCTTTCTTGATCTTGCCACCCCTTACCAATATTTTACATAGTTTGCATCTCTTTACAAAACTAGTTTTTGATGCCTTATGTATTTTTCCCACTTATTCATTATGTTGGCATACTTATTCATTATTTTCATTGTTGTTACTGATTAGTTATTGAGTTTGTGATCTCTTTCTCCCTTGGGAATGCTTTCCAAGTAGAATCAGTAGGATATATACCATCTATCTTTCTTGAAGACTTTTTATCAAAAGGGGATCAATGTCTTTTATCTTCAATAGAATAAGGGGTGTAGAAGGTTGATTTACATCCATTGGATATAGAGATTGAGTGGTATACCCAAATGATGCAAAGTGTCTTTTGCACCCTCGATTTTAGTGAAGAGAGAAATGCCATTGATACTCTTTGGATAAAGAAGTTTCAGAACATAAATATTATATTCTACCTTTACTACTAGGAAAGAATTTCCAAGGGTTCATAGATTCTCTATCATACCATAGACATGTGTGCATTCCTTATCATAGCCTAAATACAAGCTCAATCTCATGAGGTTGTAGTGGACCCAACTGATCAAGATTGACCAATAACAACTTCCACTTTCTACATTGAAAAATTACCATATCTCTCTCTTCAAGGGTGGGTTATTCATTACTACCACGTCATGTTGTATTCAGTTGTATGTAGCTCTAATTTTTTATTGCTAAAGTTAAAGTTAAACCTAAACTATGATGTCTCTATGAGTTACGTAGGCAAGGCCATCTATGATGAGCCCCAGAGGCATTAGGTCTGGCCCTTAGGTCTTGTACTTTTGAGTTCTTCCTTGATCTTGCCACCCCTTACCAATATTTTACATATTTTGCATCTCTTTACAATACTATTTTTAAATACCTTATGATTGATTTAGCTTAATTATTGATATACAGGTGTAGGAAATAGAGAAGCAAGGAGAAGTGTATGGCTTGACTATGCACATATGTAATTGTAGATGAGGATGAGTAATAGGGTGGCATGAATTGCTTAGATCCTTTAGATCTAACCCCATCTTGACCTTCCTTGAAGTTTTTGGATCATACAAGAGCATACTGGATTCAACCCCTGGTCAACACTTCAACGACATCAGGCAGTGATGCAAAATTTACTGTCTGTAGTCGTTGTAGCAGCATCAAGCACCAACTTTAGTACAATATGATCACTAATTGTTTCAACAACATCAGGCACCAAATTTATCACAATATGATCACTAGATAATGAAACTTAAAAGTAGAAGACATACAGCCATGTCTAGTGATCATGTTGTGTTGAGCTTGGCGCCTAATGCTCCTACAATGACTATAGACAGTGAATTTTGCATCACTGTCTGATGTCGTTGAAGTGTTGACCCAAGGTTGAATCCAGTATGCTCCTGTATGGTCTAGAACCTACATGGAAGGTCAAGTTGCACTATATGCCTTCTAACACTATATATTCTATGCAGTTGCACGTGCATTCTCAATTTAGAGTGGGAAAATATTATTTTGGAGGAGGGAGAGAAGACAAACACATAAAGAACATGCACATAAACATGATAGCTGGGAAACATAAATATAGATATCAAAATAGCTGAGAAACAAAAATGTAGATATCACAACAGTTGAGAAACATAAATTTAGATATCATGGTCACAATTGTTTGGAGACACAACATAATTCAGTGGTATACCCAGATGATGCAATGCAACCACTACTCCTCCAGTTCAAAGTTGGCATTGAACAATCCAAAAACCATAGATAAGGAATAAATTTAGAGAGAAAAGGTATATTCTTTTAGTCATTATGGCCCTCCTCTGCTCTCTAAATTTATTCCTTATCTATGGTTTTTGGATTGTGCAGTGCCAACTTAGAATTGGAGGAGTAGTGGTTGTGTTGCATCATCTGGGTATACCACTGAATTATGTTGTGTCTCCAAACAATTGTGACCATGATGCCTACATTTATGTTTCTCATCTGTTGTGTCCCAAGATCCCTTATGACCCTTTATGACCCTTTACGATCCCTAAGAATACATCTTAGAGATCATAAAGTGTCGTAAAGAGTCATAAGAGTGTCCTAGGAGGGGCTAGATGAGCTTCCACCTTCACATGGTTGACCTTGTTAAGTAGAGAATGTTAAATTATTCTCGAAACAAAGAGAAACTCTTAAAAACTCTAAAGTGACACAAAAAATACATGCGATGTCGAGCCATTGCCAATTGTCAACGACTCAATGTCGCATGTATAGAAAATTTGTCACATGCCTGTCGTAATGTTGACACTCATTTTGTGACACCTAGGTGTCATAATAGTAACAACAAAATGTAACGATAGCATGATAACCATTATAGCCGGCTTGTATTGCGACACCTAGATGTAATTTTTTTCAAATGTGCAATGAATTTTCTATACTTGTGAGGTTGGGCTATCACAAAATTACCGACCGATCGATGTTGCATGTATAGAAAATTTGTCGCATGTCTAAAAAGGTGACAGATAACATGCGACGCCTACACGTCGTAATAGAGACAGGCGAGATGCAATGCTTACATGTTGTAATAGTGACAAATAAGATACAATGCCTACGTATCATAATAGAAACAACAAAAATATGTAACGACAGCATGATAACCATCATAGCTAGCTTGTATTGCAATAGTTATTACCTTCTCAATAACAACAAATGGTACAACCATAGTTAATTCTGGCACCAAAACTGCAACATTGGTATGTGTCGCCAGGGCGACGGGAATGTGTCAGAAAAGTAACACATAGCCATCAAAAAAAGGCCTCAAATATACTAGTGATATCATTTCCACTCTTCTTTGTATTCAAAGGAGGTGGTACTCTTCTATGCTTTACTCCATTATACCTGCAAAACTTATCTATATGACCTGGATTATTGCATTTGTAACATTTAGGAGGTCTTCTTTCCTGATTTACTTTCAGGTTACAATGCTTCACAATGTGTCCAAGATTATTGCATTTGTAACATGTAGGTTTCACTCTGGGTTCTCTTCCATTGTCTTTTCTATATCTAAGTTGATTAGGTTTCCTTCATTTTTCTTTTTTCTACCCATATCCATTACAATTAAAAAATAACCAAAAAACTTCCTAAAAGGAACATTACCTCTACAGTCTATTTTCATGTGTCCAAACTTTGTACAACCAAAGCATATACCTTTGAAAGGTTTGATCCACTCTCTAGGTTCTTCAATAGTAGGTTTTCAACATCAATCTATGCATTAGATTTATCTTCCCAATTCTTTGGGCATTCAGCTTCATTGAAGCCAATACTAGTCATATCACCTTTAGGTTTCTATCTTTCTCTTTGTTCATTGATAAAATCACTGTTGGTGTGAAGTTTCTCAATGTGTTTCTTTGCCTCAACAAGTTCACCTTTTATGATACGATTGTATTTCTCTAGTTCTAGATACTTGTTCTTATAGTTGATAGCCTCATTCTTCCTTTTTTCTAATACACTGTTAAAATTTTCTTCAATATTCTTCTTAGCATCCTTTTGTAATTGAATCTCTTTAGTCATAGATTCATTCTATAGTTTCAAAGTTTCATTTTCTTTTTCAAGTTTCTTCATCTGAGTTGAATTGTCTTTGTCTGAATCTTCTTTTATCTAAACCATAAGATCCTTTATCTGATTCTGGAAAGTTCAAGATGGTCTTAAGTTTCCTTATAATTTTATTAGCTCTTCGCATGTTGACTCTTAATTCTCCATTCTCTACTTTTTCTTTATCAAGGTCTTGTAGTGCAGCATCAAAGCTTTCTTGCAAACTATCCAAATCCATTCTGATCTCCCTTAAGCTATTAGAATTTCTCTCCAAGGGCCAAAATCTCTCATACCAATTGTTACGATTAGGTAATACTAAAGGGGGGGGGGGGGAATCTATATTAAANCTCCAAGGGCCAAAATCTCTCATACCAATTGTTACGATTAGGTAATACTAAAGGGGGGGGGGGTGAATCTATATTAAAACACTTAATTAAACTTTTAAACCAATTAAACATTAACCATATGCTTGCACAAATGAAAAGAACATACACAAATAACATAGTACTCATAACACCATAATTTTTTGTCGAGGAAACCCTGGCCAAGGGAAAACCCCGGTGGGGATGGTACCCACAAGCATGCACTACAGTATAGTATTATTTTTAGGAGACCTATCCATTTTAGGAGCTGAATATTAAATAGTACATTTACTTGTTAAAGGAATAACAAACCTGTTAAAGGTATACAACACCCTATTAGGGGCCAATTGAGCATACAACTTTTAAAATGTAATTATGTTAAAAAATGTTCTCATTAATGAACAAAACACGGATCTATAATTTTTAGATAGTTCTTTTTCATATGTCATCAATGATCTTTTTCCTCCTCTATTCCACCATTTATATCTCCTCAAAAACATATCATCCATCCATCCATACTTCTATCAACAAAAAGATCTTACATATTGTATAGTTGGAAAATGGAAGCACTTCCATTGTAGACATTAATATCCTTCCAAGTAAGTGGTTTGGGGTCATGGAAAGAACCTTGAATGGGTTCCTGATCTTGACATTGCTTCCCCCCTATTCTGTCCCTCTTTCCACTCCTATTTAGCCTGATTTCTGCATTTTGGACTGTAGACTAGTGATTCTGGGCTTCAGGGTTAGGGTCGACATTTTAGGTCTATGCTAACCTCAACCTTGACCTATTTCAAGGTTGACCTCGACCCTAACCTAGGTCAAGGTTGACCTTGACCTTGACCCAAGGTTCAAATCCCAGGGTCTCAAAGATATTGGAGGTCAGCCTTTGCAAAAAGTTTTTCCCGCTTTCGGGTCAGCTGTTTTGGGTTCGGAAGTGTTGATTCCTAAATTATATTTAATATAGGTCCTCTCCTAGGGGTAAAGGCTTTAATGGGAATTTAATCCTCCTATGTAGTCCTCCTTAGAAGATTGTGCTCTAATTTCATATAAAAGGGAAGCTTTCTCTCTCATTTTCTCTAAGTCTTCTAAAAATCAAGAAGTGATACTAAGTTCTCTATTGAAGCCTATGCATCCTTGAGAAATTGTGAAACATCAATAAGAAAGAAATCAAGAAAGAAAGCATTCATCCATTCAAGTATCCATTTCATGAAGGAGATCCATTGGAGGCCATTGAATGAGTGAAGCTACATAGTGCCCTTTTGGAGATCTCTTCATCCACCTTCTTCCAAGCCTATTCCAAATTCAAGAACCCATTCAAGACTTGGTGTTGGAGATCTACAAGAAAGAGATTGAAGAAATCCTACCTTTCTTCATTCCACATTTTGAGGCGTTCTTTTGGATTCAAGGATTCGAATTTGCCATAAGGACTTTTACAAGCAAGGTGAATTTATGTATTTTCTCTGTTTACTTCTGCAATTTCAATTATATATTTGAGGTTAATTCCAAAACCGGGGTTTTACCAAGGAAAACCCCTCCCCCACAACAAACAATCTCCCTTTTTCTTGTAGGTACAGGTGCATAACAAAGGATTTGAACCTAGATTTGGATACCCTTTTTGGCTTTCTTTCGAATGGCGCGAACAGAGTCACTTTCAAATTTGTGTAGGTCAGGGTTGACATTAGTGGGTCAGGGTTGACATTTGTGGGTCAAGGTCAACCTTTTTCATAAGACAACATCAGAACAGAAAAATATTTCTTCCTTTTGTTTGTCTTTGCGTTTTGATTTGGGATGAACTGTCAGTTTTCCAAGAAACAGTCTACAGACCTTAGAAAATAACATTCTTTGATCTACAATATTTCAAGGTTAGTGCATTTCTCCTACTTCTTCAATTACTGTCATATATCATTTCCATACTTATATTTAATAGAATTTAAGGTATCTCCTTTGTTATTCTCCTTTTCTAAATAGTTGATTCATTTGTGCATTAGCCTTTCCTTGGGGTTGATCAACTTGGATCTCCCATTTGTGTATTTGAGGGTAAAAAGGGAACATCTTATTTTCTCCTTAATCACCATTGCAATACTTAATCAATACAATTCAATTAAGGTTAAGGGATTCAATACATTCTAGGCAACTTAAAGGAAAATTTACACATCAATACATTATACATTTTAATAAGCATATCTCTATTTCAATCCACTTTACATTTTTTATATGTACACATTATCAATTAAAATCTAATGTAAAATTTCATATTGTACATTTTGGTGAACCCGCGATAGACAACTCTTTCTTTTTTGTGTTAGATTTACATTGTTTATGCTAGATCTTGCATTTTATTTTCAATTTCATTTCAATTTAATAGATCTTAATTTTTTATTAGTTCATTGGCATTGTATTAGTTTATGAGCTTTACCACATCTAGTCCTACTTATAGTATCCCGGTTAGAAGAATTTGTAGACTTATGGGTTCCTTTGATCCTGAGTCTTCCTCTCCTTTCCTTATGATCTGGATGATCATTTAATAACTCATGATTCTAATCCTTCCATTGAGCATAACTCTTCGCACTCATCTCATGATGAAGATGACACTTTAAGGGTTCCTCCTGAACAAGTGCAAAACCTTTCAAATGAACTTGATAAAATGGGAAATTGGCTTATCAAAGAAAACCATAATCAAGATTCTATCCAAGCTATAGAAGCTCTTAAGAAAGTTCTTTGTGATAATGATCAATGTGTTAATTTCTTGCGTAGTATTACTCATCTTGTGAATTTGAATGTTAAGCCTTTAACTCAAGAAGCTCAAGAGTTAGGGGTCACACCTATTGTCACTAGTGTAGGACCTTCTTTTGTTCCTCTACC
>MU228419.1:564521-578916 GCA_018584345.1 Thuja plicata | reverse complement strand
CCTATTCGACCTCTTCTTCCTACCATGATAGCTTCAAAATCCTTTGATTCTAAAGCTTTCTACCAATACCATCGCCAGAATGGCCATGACACTGAAAAATGTTACTCTCTAAAGCATAAGATTCAAGGCTTAATTGATTCTAAATCTTTGTCTATTTATAATTTTGATGGCAATGGGAATAAATCTATTTCTCCTCCTAATCAAAACCTTCGAATCTATACCAATCCTTTACCTACACATGATACTAATACTATAGCTCAACCATCTTCTGTAGACATTATTTTTCATTCAAAGATGGATGATCTTAAGAATATTGTTAATCATGTGGAGAGTGTTGCACCATCTTGACTTATTGTTCAAGATCCTTCACCTCCACTTCAACTTCCAATTACATAGAAAACTCAAAAACTATCGAAGGATAAGCAACCCAGGGAACTTTCAATTACCTTTGATGATTCTAAAACAATCAAAGCTCCTGATGGTCCCCTTTATATCTATGCCAAGATTGCTAAGATACCTACTCATGGTTGTCTAGTTGATCCCACATATTTAATCAATGTCATTACTAAGGAAAATCTTTTTATGAAAGGCTTACAACATGATTTTTATGACTCATCTGATGCATGGATCCAAAATTGTAATGGCTTTCTTTATACTGCACTTGGTTCTATTAGCTTTACTGTTGAACTTTGTGGTAAGGTTATAGATACTACCTTCATCATTATTCCTACTTCTGATCAATTCCAAATCAAATTTGGTTTAGCTTGGATAACTGCTATGAATGCTATTGCTTCTCCCATTCATAAATTTCTTAAGTTCATTCATAATGGAGAATTCAAAATGATTAATCATAGTTTGTTTCAACCTTCCAGGCCTAGAGATTGTGCTACTCTTGATTTTCTTTGGCTTTCATTACCTAACTCATGTTTGCCTCACCCTGATCATCTTTTTCATTCATATCAAGCTTACAAACATCGCAAAATTGATGAGTTAAGTATGCTTTGGATTGATTCCAACCGTGGTCTTTTGCCTACTCCTACAATACCTCCTTTATCTATTGCTACTAATAAAATCAATCAAACTTCTACTCTTCCATTAAAACCTATTGAGAATCCTCCTATCAAACCTGTGAAGGAACCTATTTTCATTCCTCCTTGTTCTCCACATGTGCCAAATGAAGTTAAACATAAAAAATATGCTAATGAACATCATAAGAAGCATAGAGATAATGCTAGAGCCCATGCTTCTATGATTTGAAACTCATTACATACCTTTGATCAAGCTATTCCCGATGTATTGGATGGTAATATTCATTATGATAAGATGAATGATTATGATGGTCCTATTCGCATCTTGGATCCTATTTCAATCAACCTTAATGAGGAGGACACTCTCGATGATCCTACTGATCTTAGTGATGAATATGAGACTGTTGATCTTGGCAATGATTTACCTCATATGCTTTCAACTCAATTAACAATTACACCTAGTAATGAGCATTGTGATTCTCAAGAGGATCCTTGTTTGGAACTGGCTATCATTCCTACTATATTGGATATAGTCCCTCTTGCAAGTTACCCACCTACTCTAAATAACATAAACCAAGATGGGGAGGGTTGACAACATGCGTGATTGGCTCATCCTTTATGGTAGCTATTTGTGTGTCTGTATGTTTTAATGTGCTTCCCCCGTAATGTGTTTCTAAATGTTTGTTAGATTATTTTATACGACCCTTGTTACTTTGTTGGTATAAGGTGATAAAAGAATCAAAACTTTTGTTCAATTCCTCTATATGTATCTACATTCTTCTATATGTTGTTTCATGTTATGTTGTACATGTGCTATTTTTTGTAACTATGTTCCTTGTACAATCTGCTTGGATCTACAACATGGTAGAACTAATTCTTTTTGGTCTGCATGTTGTGGTATAAAAATATTCCTCTCTATAAATTCTTAAGTTTCTTTCCTCCTTTGTGATTGTAGTTCTACTTTTTTTGGGGAATGATGTCAATTCATTTTCAATAATACTATATTTCTATGTACATGTTATCTTATGATCATACTGACCCCACATTAGGTAGATCCCTTTTGTGTTCTTATGTATGTTTATGTTTTATTTCCCTTGATTTGTCTTCCTTTGGGGGCATCTCATAGTGGAAACGTAATCCATAGAGTTGTTGATGTTTCTGTTAGAACCATTGCTCCTGTTAAAGTGTTAGAAATGACTTTAATGTGGGGGCATACACTCTACTCACTTTTTTCACACACGCATGTTCAAAATAGTTTTCAAGATATAAAAATTTTTCCCTTTATGGATTAAAAGAAACTAATCCTTAAAGCATGGTCACATTTTTACTTTTTTTTTAGGATCTCCTGATCCCTCCAGTTTTAATTTACATGGATCACTTGATCCCGCCAGTTTTCAATTTACAATGATTTGATCCCTTTAAGAACAGATCTCCCTGATGGGTTAACTAATGAGTAGCCCCATTCACTAGGCAGTTCAATTCCATCTTTCCAATTACACTTTTTGTGTGGTTCATAATAATACATAAGTTCTCATTGGGTAAGATAATCACACCCTTTTCTCTCTCTATTTAACTAAGTGATGTCTCTCTTATTAGGATCTTAGGGTTGATAAAGACTTAAGTCCCTTGGGGGCTTGAGGGTTTCTTTATCCCTTTTAGATTCAATAAGATTGTCTATCTGTATATTCTCCTTTACCAAGAGTTTGTGTCGAATTCATACTCTTGCTAAAGTGGGGACTAAATGTATAGTCGGAAAATGGAAGTACTTCCATTGTAGACATGTTTAGCCTTCCGAGCAAGTGGTTTTGGGTAATGGCAAGCACCTTGAATGGGTTCTTGATCTTGACATGGCATCCCCCTATTCTGGGTTTCAGGGTAAGGGTTGACATTTTAGGTCTATGTCAATTTTGACCCTGACCTAGGTCAAGGTTGACCTCAACCTTGACCCAGGGTTCAGATCCTAGGGTCTCATAGATTTTGGAGGTCGGCCTTTGCAAAAAGTTTTTCCCACTTTCAGGTCAGCTATTTTGGGTTCTGAAGCATTGATTCCTAAATTATATTTAATATAGGTCCTCTCCTAGGGGTAAAGGATTTAATGGGAATTTAATCCTCCTATGTAGGCCTCCTTAGAAGATTGTGCTCTAATTTTATATAAAAGGGAAGATTTCTCTCTCATTTTCTCTAAGTCTTCTAAAAATCACGAAGTGATACCAATTTCTCTATTGAAGCCTATGCATCCTTGAGAAATTGAGAAACATCATCAAGAAAACAATCAAGAAAGAAAGCATTCATCCGTTCAAGTATCCATTTCATGAAGGAGATATGTTGGAAGCCATTGAAGGAGTGAAGCTACATAGTGCCCTTTTGGTGATCTCTTCATCCACCTTCTTCCAAGCCTATTCCAAATTCAAGAACCCATTCAAGAATTGGTGTTGGAGATCTACAAGAAAGAGATTGAAGACATTCTACCTTTCTACATTCCACATTTTGAGGCGTACTTGTGGATTCAAGGATTTGAATCTGCCACAAGGACTTTTACAAGCAAGGTGAATTTATGCATTTGCTTTGTTTACTTCTGCAATTTCAATTATATATTTGAGGTTAATTCCAAAACTGGGGTTTGACCAAGGCAAACCCCTCCCCCACAACAAACAATCTCCTTTTTTCTTCTAGGTATAGGTGCAGAATAGCAGATTTGAACCCACATCTAGATACCCTTTTCGGCTTTCTTTCAAACGGTGCGAACAGAGTCACTTTCAAAACTATGCAGGTCAAGGTCAACATTATTGGGTCAGTGTTGACATTTTTGGGTCAAGGTCAACCTTTTTCATAAGACGACATCGAAATGGAAAAATATTTCTAGGTTTTGTTCATCTCTACATTTTGGTTTGGGATCAACTCTCAGTTTTTCCAGAAATAGTCTACAGAGCTCAGAAAAAAGCATTCTTTGATCTACAATATTTCAAGGTTAGGGAATTTCTCCCACTTCTTTAATTACTATCATATATCATTTCCATACTTATATTTAACATAATTTAAGGTATCTCCTTTGTTATTCTCCTTTTCCAAATAGTTGATTCATTTGTGCATTAGCCCTTCCTTGGGGTTGATCAACTTGGATCTCCCATTTGTGTATTTGAGGGTAAACAGGGAACATCTTATTTTCCCCTTAATCACCATTGCAATACTTAATCAATACAATTCAATTAAGGTGAAGGGATTCAATACATTCTAGGAAACTTAAAGGACAATTTACACATCAATACATTATACATTTTAATAAGCATATCTCTATTTCAATCCCCTTTACATTTTTATATGTACACATTATCAATTACAATCTAATGTACAATTTCATATTGTACACATATATACATTTCTTCTTTACCAAGTCGGCTCTCAATACTAATATTACATAGTCAATTCTCAATACAAAATACATTTAATAAAACAAATATCAAATGCATAGTCAACGCTCTTACATAATCAAATTATAGGTTATCAACAATTATAATCCAACTCCGACTGACAAGAGTCCATGTCATACTTCCTTAATCATCGCTTTAGTCCAACTTCTCTATATCGTTGTTCTACTATTGTCTGTCAGTCTTCAAATTTCTCTAACTAGCTGTAAACATTACCAAAAAAAAATCAAACTTAGGTGGAGGTCACACATACCCCATATTATCTTCCTCTAAGATCACTTTCCATAATTAATTGATCTTAATCTTTGATACCCAAAATACCTATGTATCTCTGCTTTTGTACTTAGTCGATTTTATAGTCACCAAAACTTAACTTTATAAGAATCGATCTATAACCTAGATTTGTTGCCATAAATGACAACCAAAAGTGAATCATAACACACAAAATGTATCACTTTCGAATAGATAGTTAATGATCCTTGAGCCTATTTTATTGTTCATGGTGGATACAGATGGAGAAAGGTAGTGTTGTAGTCATGTACTATCATGATCACCAAGCATAGCACAAATTTAGAGTCTATGATACATGATATAACTATTTTTTAATTAAGCCCTAGTGATAGAGAATCCTAGTGAATAAACCTCATGTACCCTCATCATCACGTAGCATATAAAAAAATATTTCTAGCACATGAACCATGAGCCTATTTTAATGCATGTGATCCTTAGTAATAAATAAAGATGGTGTCAAATTCATTTGTCCATGTAATGTGGATGAACCCTATGGACAAAGAAAGATAGTTCTTGAGTCATATACCTTTTTTTTGTTATATTGACTTTGTTGGCATAGGTTATCTATATGTAGTTATATCTATCCTAAATATTACTAGTTAGTAAGTGTCTTTATTGATTTTTATATTTAGACACCTCAAGCTATCAAATAAAAACTATGTGAACTTCCTTCCACATATGGTTTTTAATCCTCGATGATGACGTGCTTCTTTGAGAGAAGGGGTGATAAAAAAAGAAATAAGGTAGAAATGATATAGGTAATGAGATATGGAATTTATCTACCTCTATACATGTGATGATATGTGTTTTAAGCTTTTATAGAGGTTTTCATGATGACATGTAACTGATTGAATGTTTAAAGATGTTAAGTTGACGATCATGCAAGGCATTAAATCAGTTAAAGTATTGTATTTTCATTGATGTCAACTTGATATAATCTATATGGTCATGGAAATACTGTCAAAGACTTCAAAGAACCAATGAATCAAAGGATATGCTATCTGTAATACATATAAGTCTAGTATTCACTAAGTAACTATATACATCAATGGAATGCATGCTGATGGTCAGAGTTAAAGAGAAAAGTCGTAGTGTTACCTGAAGAGAAAAATTGCAACATTACTGATGAGCAGAGTTGCAGGGTTGACCAATGATAAAAACTTAGAGTAACCCAATGGAAAGAATTTCAGTGTTGCCTGACGGAAAAGACAAGACGAAGATCCTGATGAAAACAAAATACTTAGCTATCAAGAGCTATAAATAGACATAACAGATACTTATCATTGTTTTAATCATCTAGATAAAGTTAGAGATAAGTAATTTATTTAAAGCTCATTTGTCTAGTTGGCAAGAATATTTCTTAGACATAAAACAAGAGTTTTCTTTAAATCTATTGGAAAGAATTGTGGATCACACCAAGAATCAAGAAAGCCAAGAAAAGTTAAATTATCTCTATATAGAGAAAAAAGAAAATTCATTACGAATTGGTGAGGGGTGAAAAAGAGAAGAGGAAAGATGATAAAGAAAATGTGAAGAAGAAGAAAGTCTTCATTCACTCCTGATCAACAAGCTAAAGAAAGAGCTAGATTCTGCAGCCACTGATGAATAGTGAGATAAGATCACATAGAAGAACAATGTGGAGAAGAGGTATAAGTTATTATATTGATTAGAGAGGTAATGGACTTACAATAGATCCAAAAATTTGCAATTAAGTTGTATGTATAAATAGGTCATTAGTGTTTTAGTTTAACCATTGAAGCATCAAGTCTCTTAACTAAGCAGGACTTAAAAGTCTTTTACAGTTAAGATACATCCCAAGGAGTATCAAAATTTTTTATCATAAAAGTAGTGTTGGATATGCCCAATACCTATTGATAGGCCAAGTGAGTGTTTGATCAAGGATAGTAGAATTAGATGCGAGATACTAGGTGATAAACTATATTCTAAATCCTCCAACAAGGTCAAACCTAACAGTGTGTTTGTAACCTTTAACATGGTTGGATCCTAATAGAGCTCACTTGAAAAGAGTAAAAAATTTGGGGTACCGGTCCCATTGGTTTTTCCCTAAACAGGGTTTCCACATTAAAATCCATGTGTTATGTGTTTATGTTTTATTAATTTACTATTTTACATTTCACATATGCAATTCTAGATTTATTGGTATACTCTACATATTTACTATATTTGGGTAAATAGTTAACTTCTTATCGGTAATCATACATAAGAGAGATTTACAAAGAAATTTGACAAGTAGAAATTTGATAAAAGTATTTCAAGGCATTCATCTTGTAGGACAAAAGATAACTTGAGACATAATTTGTGGTCATAAGTTTTAAGGGTTGATTTAAGGATTAATTTTTGAGGCCATTGATTCACCCCACCCCCCCAAGTTATTACTAACAATTGGTATCAGAGCTTGTGTGTTTAGAAGGAAGGTTTCAAGACCTAAGGCAAAGATCACAAGATGAACATACGAGATGTACCCAAGTTGAAAAAAGATAATTTTGCTTCATCGAAGAGAATAATAAGACTCCACTTATCAAGTATTGGAAATGATGTTACTCAGTACTTAGATACTGAATATGTGTTGTCCGTAGGAGCACCAACCCTTAAAAAAATGAGAGAGAAGAATGAGAACAATTACATGATGATAGAGATTTCTTCCTCACTCTCTGATGCTGAATTTGAAGATGTTAAAACCTGCAAGATTGCAAAGCAGATGTGGGATAAATTGATTCTTGTATATGGTGGTGACAAAAATATTTTGAGAGCCAAGGTAGAAACCCTTAGAGGAAATTTTGATGATCTCAAAATGAAAGAAGGTGAAAACATCACACAGTACAACACAAGAATCAAAGAGGTAGTCAATGCTATCCAAGGAGTTGGAGGTGTACTAAAATAAGATATAGTGGTAAGTAAAATTCTAAGAACCTTACTATGTACTTATGCTATTAGAGTATCTACCATTCAAGAAATGAGAGTAGTAGCAAATACAAATGTTACTCTAGATAGTTTGATTTGAAGACTGATTTCATTTGAGATGAATAACTTTGATAAGAGTGTCTAAAAAACATAGAATCTACATTTAAAACTTCTATGAGAATAAGTAAATCAAGTCATAAACATACTATGAGAAAAGATAGTGATAGCGAAAGTGAAGAAGAAGATCTTGAGTAAATTGAAGCACTTATGGGTAGAAGAATGCAGAGATGCAAAGGTAAATACAAAGGTAAATTACCAATTGTTTGTTTTAATTGTAAAGAGAAGGGACACTTTGTTGCAAGATGTCCTAATAGAAGAAAATATGATAGAAGTAATGACAAATTATTTGAAAAGAAGTCTGACGAGGTGATTACACAAGCTACCGACAATCAAAAAGAAGAGATTCACGGGACTACAAGGACAATTGAAAGAAGGCTAGTTACCTAGAAAAATGCAAAGATGATGATACTAATACTGAATATGAGGAAGACATCGAGATGGTATTTGTGGTAGTAAAAGATGATTCAGATGATGATGAAGAAAGGTATGTAGAAACTGCAGTCATATCTAAAGTTAGTAAAAATGATGTCTAGATCATAGATAGTGGCTACACTCACCATATGACTGGTGATAAGAAAATTTTTGAGACTTTTGAATACTATAAAGGTAGTTCAGTAAGAATGGGTAATGACACACCTTGTCTAGTTAAAGGTAAAGGAACCATAATGTTGAATAACCAGATAAAATATGAAAATGCTTACTGGGTAAATGGATTGAATTATAATCTATTGAGTGTTTCTCAGTTGAATAATTCAGGTCACAAAGTAGCATTTGAAAATAAGAAGGCATGGATCTTCAATAAATCAGGAAATCTGATTTGTACTGGTGAGCACACAAAAGGTAACTTATTCTATCTGAATCATACTGACACCGCTTGTTTGATTTCTACAAACAAAGACATATGGTTGTGGAACAAAATATTGTGTCATATGAACTTTGACAACATGATAAAGATTATCAAAAAGAGAAATTTCAGAGGCTTATTGATGATGACCAAGGCCGACAACATCATGTGTAAGAATTGTCAAAAAGGTAAGATGCCAAAGTCTATTTTCAAAATAAAAACCCATACATTTGATGCCATTATAGAATTAGTCCATACTAATTTATGTGGACCTATGAGGACAAAGAGTTATTATGGAGATAGATATTTTATTCTCTTTGTTGATGGTTACTCTAGAATGATGACAATCATGTTTCTACAAGATAAATCTGAAGCATTCAAGATGTTTAAATGGTATAAGGCAATGGTTGAGAAACAAAGTGGTAAATAATTAAAATTCTTAAGGTCAAATAGAGGAGGGGAATTTATTTCAGATGAATTCACTAACTTTTGTAATGAGCATGGAATAACAAGACAGGTCTTTGCACCAAGGACACCATAGCAAAATGGAATTATTGCAAGAAGGAATAGATCCATAGTTGATTGTGCAAGGACACTAATGATAGAGAAAAGCATCACCCAAATCTTTTGGAGAGAAGCTATCTGTACTACTATTTACACATTGAATAGAGTACAATTGAAGAAAGACACCAAAAAGACACCTTATGAGATTTTGTATGAATACACACCCAATGTAAGTTATTTCAAAATTTTTGGTAGTCAGTGTTATATCTTAAAAGATGATATAAATAGAAAACTTGACTCCAAGAGTGATGAAGGAATCTTTCTAGGGTATTCTACAAAGAGCAAGGCTTATAAATGTCTAAATAAGGCCTCTAACAAATTGTTGAAAGTGCAAATGTAAAGATAGATGAATTTGCAGAGAAGAATGAAAAGGAAAGCACTAAAGAGCCAGAGAACTACAATAGGTTTTCTTACAATGAGGAACCTGACACTCTACCTGATGAAAAATGTAGGGCTATCAAGCAATAGATCATTGCACCCAAGCATCAGGCTACAAATATCTATGATCAGAATATTGCTCAAGATGATGCACAAAGTGATGGAGAACATAATGAAGAACAAAATGATGATCAAGTTGATAGACAAAGAGATGAACCTGTACTTGCAAGATATGTCAGAAGGAACCATCCACATAACTGAATCATAGGAGATAAAAAGGATGGTATGAGAACTAGAAGTAAGTCTCTAAATAAAAGATGTCTTATTTGGGATTATGAGCCCAAATCTATCAATGTTGCACTAGATAATGATAAATGGATAAGTGCTATGAATGAAGAGATTGAGAAGATAGAAAAAAACAAGACATGGACACTTGTACGAAGACCAGATGACAAGAATTTTATCGGTACAAAATGTATATTCAAGATTAAACTAAATGAGAATGGAGAAGTCACAAGACATAAACCAAGACTAGTATGCAAGGGGTATGCACAAGAAGAAGGAATTGACTATGGAGAGACCTTTGCACCTGTTGCTAGGATAGAAGGAGTGAGAATATTACTTGCTTATACTACATATAAAGGATTCAAGGTATATCAAATGGATGTCAAGTCTACATTCCTAAATGGAATACTTGAAGAAGAGGTATACATTGAACAACTAGAAGGGTTTGTTGAACTAGACAAGAGGGACATGGTATGTAGACTGCACAAAGCCCTATATGGATTGAAACAAGCACCCAAAGCCTAGTATGAAAGACTTCATTCCTATCTTATAAGTATTGGATTTGTAAGGACTAGTGAAAACAGTAATCTTTATTTGAAGGAAGATACTGATGCTAACATTTTGATTGCTGAGATTTTTGTTTATGATATCATATTTTGAGGCAATGATATGCTATGCAAATCATTTTCAAATGAAATGATTAAAGAGTTTGAGATGTCTATTTTTGGAGAGATCAAGTTCTTTCTTGGTCGACAGATCATGCAACAAGATGAAGGTATTTTCTTTACACAATCCAAGTACATCAAAGAAGTACTAAAAATATTCAAGATGGAAGAGTCCAATCTAGTTGGAACACTTATGGAAACTAGATGTAAGTTGACAATGGAAGATAAGTCATCAGAGGTAAATCAGACTTTGTACAGATCAATGATTGGAAAAATCATGTATGTTGTACAAACTAGACCAGATATTGCACATGTAGTAGGAAAAACTTTGCAAGATTTTTTGCTAATCCCAGAGAATCACATATGACTATTGTAAAAATAATCCTAAGATATTTGAAGAATACTGAGAAATATGGCTTGTGGTATAGAAGAGAAGGCAAATTTGAACTAAAGGTCTTTGCCAACACTGATTGGGTTGGAAATATTGATGTTTGAAAGAGCACAACTGGAGGAGAATTCTTTATGGGTGATAGACTTGTCACATGGATGAACAAGAAGAAAGGATGTATCTCAGAGTCTACTACAAAGGTAGAGTATGTTGTTGTTTCTACAATCTTCTCAAATATTGCATGGATCAAATAGTTATTGGAAGGTATGCATATGAAAATTTTAGAACCAGTAATTATCTATTGTGATAATACAAGTTAAATAAACACTTCCAAGAATCTAGTCATGCATGTTAAAAAAAATCATATTGCCATCAAGTATCATTATTTGAGAGAACAAGTTCAGGAAAAGGAGGTGATACTTGAGTATCTACAATCAAAGGATCAATTGGCCGATATCTTCACCAAGCCATTACCCAAGGATGCATTTGAGTACTTGAGAAAGAGACTAGGGATCTGACCCTTGTCTACTGCTTAGTAAGATGACTAGAAGGCTGCATTAGCCTAAATATTACCAGAATATCATTCATGTTGATGCAAGAAGAGAGACAGACTTCACTGATACATCTATACACAACAAGGTATTTATCTACTTGAAGAACTAGAGTTATTATCGATAGATTGGGAAATTCAAGGAATATATTATGGATAGTGTTGGTTGTATTTCCTATTTTTTCTAGTTTTCCTTGTTCCTTGTCCCACTCTCTATAAAATTTCAGGTTTTCATGTCTAAACCTTGCCAAAATTGCAAAAACCCTAAGTATCCAAGTGTTAAACGATGAATTTTAAGCCCTAGACCATGTCTTATGTTTCAGCGTTGCTTTTTCATTTCTCTTAAGGCATGTGTTTTAAGATAGGTCACCTCGTCGCGTTACCCCCAGAGAATATTCCATTTTCTTTCCCAACTTTTCTTTTTCCTTGTGTCGCGTAGTCTCATTCAGAATCAGAATATTCCTTCAGCGTTCTGAGACTTAGTGATTTTTTCTTGTCGCGTTGTTGCCAGATCAAGCCAAAGTTCACGGTTAAGTTTTCCTCCAGTCGTGTGGTCTCGGAACAGGATGGTGGTTAAGAGATTTTAGTTCAGACTATGCGACTAACCGTTTGAAGTTTGCAGCATGGCTCAGTCGGGATGTCGCCAAAATAGGAATAATGTTTCAGTTTCCCGTTATGCATCAAGTGAACCAATGAGAAAGTGACATCTATCATAAAGTAAGTGGGTTGTTGGGAGGTCGCCAAAAAGAAGAAAAGGATTAAGTGACTATGAGACTAAGGTATGTTGCCTTCAGTCGCAAAATCTCAGAATGATTTAAGGGTATGGAGAAACATCTGGTGATTGAGCAACTATTGTCAGATGAGAGAATCCGAAGATCCAACGGTGGTCGCAGAGTCAGAAAATAAAAGTGTCTTAAGGGAAATGTCTTCCCGACTGAGTGACGAGCTGGAAATAAGAGATTATCGCGTGCTCATGATCTGCTTTGGTCGAGTTGTGTTTTGTGCACGATTCGGTGAGTTCAATGTTTTAAAGGTGTAAATCGCGCAGTCGTGGTATCTTGTGAAAGACGAGCCATAGCTCTGCAACCCAGTGACAAAGGAATCATTCAAGGGCATCACTCACCCACTGATGTTTTAAGGCGATCAGAAAATAACTCGTGGGGATGCGATGAGTTAAAAGATGAAACACTTTGCTCAGTCGCTAGTAAATGATGATAAAAGGAAAGTAGCTCGCGAGCGGATGACTAAGGAAAAATAGTGCAGTCACACAATCGCAGTCAGTAACAAAATTAAAATTTTGAGCTCGTGAGTAGGTGACCGAGTAAAGATCAGATGCAATCGCTCATCCACGCATAAAATGAAAAGTGGAGTACTAAGTGCTGCGACTAAGCGACCAGGGAGATAACCGTGAAAGGTTAAAAGCAACGGCTAGTCACCAGGTCTCAGAAAGAAAGATGAGTTAAGGTTAACTGCTCGTGACTTTGATTTCAGTTATGTCACATGGTCGCCTGATCACAAGATGTAAAAAATGGCGGCAGTTTCTTGATGTGACAATGTAAATCTCTCGGTAACCAATCAGAGGCTCAAATTTTGATTACTGTGCATTAAGGGTAGCTGAGATGTATGATAGATAACAAATTAGATGGTGACATGTCAGCTCTCTTAAACATTTTATGATTGCTCCGAGGATTCATATTTGAAAATTTGATTTCCTATCAACTTCAGCAACTATGGCTAGGTTTTTCAAAGTTCACGGCATGGCAAATTAAGGGTAGAACTAATGTTCCCGAATTATGAGCTATGTACTTTGAATGATAGCTATAAGGAGTTGATAGTGCACTCATCCCCATTCACCATTCTTTCAATTTTTCAGAGCCAAGTTGCTTTTTTTTCGAGAAGAGTGATATTTTGAGCAGTTGCAGTGTATCCAAAGTGATCAAAGATTTCTAAAATTGTAGAGGATTGTGCTCAGAAAAAACAGCTGATATTGGAGATTAGATTTGTTTCAATATCGGTTAGAGGAAATAAATTCAAGGTGTTGTAGAGATGAGTAGAGCTGTGAGCATCACTTTAACAAGTGGAGGCAGTGGAGAAGAACAGAAAGGAAAACCGAGTTACTCTGATGAGTTTCTCCAGCTTCTGCCAGGTTCAACGCAGAACAAGAAGGCCGATGCTAGTGTCCTCCTGGACGAGTACAAAGACATCCAAGATGCTGTGACCCTAGGCATAACAGGTTACTCTCTTTTCACATACTTCTATAAGAATTCTGATAAGCCCATCCCTATTTCAAACCCATGGACATGTGGTCTGGCTAGGTTATTAGTTCCTGATGTGTTCTTAGATGTTGACCTATTTCTTAACCTGAAAAATCACTATGATGCCCTCACAAAGACCATTAAAAGGGATGATGGCACTGCCTTGTTGATTTTAAATAGAAACTCATTCATGCAAGCCTTTGGCTTATTCAGCACCATGTCTAAAAGAATTGACATGACAAGGAAGGAAAAGAGATATAGTTCTAAGCTCAGAATTGCAAAAGGCTTGTTACAGAAGCATATGTTGAAAGAACTAAAAAATTATTTAAGTCCTATGGTTGAGACCTATCCATATTATTTCAAGGACATACTCTTCTACATCAAGTACAATTCTTACACCCTATATAAAGTGTTGGGGATTGATGGAGATGAAGAGAGAATCAGCTCTGGCATCTTAATGATGGTTTTAGACCTGCAAGAGGTGCATTCAAGCACCGGTTATGATTATATTCAGCATATAATTGATGAAATGCACCAGGGTTTTGTTGCAACGTAGAAGAAATTAAAGAACCCTAAGGAGAAGGAGCCAAAATTCTTGCATTATTCAGTCCTGATGCACCTTCTCTTGTATTTCAATTTTGCAATCATGGATCCCCACAACTTATCCCCTCAGAGATTCT
>MU228419.1:528982-547570 GCA_018584345.1 Thuja plicata | reverse complement strand
TGAACATACTGGTTATAAGGTAACCATTTAATTATTTGCAAGTTTCTTTCAAGGAAAGAATTAAAAGTTGTAAGTAATTTCAAGGAGCATACTACTTTGTTTAAAGATTTGATACAATAGATTTGAGATGATAGGATAACTTGTAAGGCAATTTATCTGAGTTGTATGTGAACTGTAAGGCAGTTTACTGTGTTTTATTTATATGATATCTTAGCTTGTATTTGACCCTATAGCCCAAAGGATAGGCACTGGTTCAGAAAATAGCCTGATTATCTATCTGTGTCTGATTTATTTTAATATATCAAAACCAAATCAATTAAAATACTTTTTTACTGAGAACATATAAACTGAACTTGTTAAGGACCTCTGTCAGCAGGACAGTGTCCATATTATTGATTCCTTGAAGAGTTAATCTCTTAGGTTATCCCTCCTATAAAGAAAATGAAGAAGGATGAGAATCCTTGTATCACTGGTTGTTATTATGCTTATAACTATGGTTTTTATGGTAATATCTTGTTTATGGATATGCTTGGTCATTTGCAAGATAATTCATAAGTTGGTTCAGTAAAGATACATAACAAATCAGTGTGCACATCAACAAATACTGTGTAAACAGCAATCTTAAGAGGTAAAACCTTCCTGATTATTTGTGGAACACAAAAACAAAGAAGGACCTTATCTAGTCCTTAGAAATTAGGCTTTTATTGTCTCTGAATCAGAATTAGAAGGTACAGTGTTCAAATAGACATTTCAAGCATTGTGGTTCATACAAGAAAAATCCCTAACAGATAGAAAGGATCTGTTTGGCAACACTCTCAAAAGCTTGTTTGCCAAAAATGTTTGTTTGGCACTACTGTCAAAGGGGGAGAGAAATCTCATTATAATATAGATATTATATCCATTATCAACTCAGGGAGAGATCATATCCATCGAAGTATCCAAAAGGAGAATGTAACAAGAAAGAGAGAAAACACACAAAGGAAGAGAATTGCTGACAAGAGACATTACAAGAAAGGAGAATAGTCAAAGGGAGAGAGTTTTCCACAAAGGGAGAACACATCACATCAGAGAAAGAAAGATTCTACATCTATCCAGTGAAGGGATTAAAGATAGAAAGAAAGCTGCAAGAATCAAATCAAAACTATTTGAGCTTATCGATAACGAGACATTTGTAATAGTTACATTAGGAAAGCTTGATGAAACTGTATATTTTATATTGTATTAGTAATAGTATAGTATGATAATATAGTATTTTTCCTTCAATGCCAAAGGGAGAGATTAATGACATGTAACTAATTGAATGTTTGAAGATGTTAAGTTGATGATCATGCAAGGCATTAAATTAGTTAATATATTGTATTGTCATTAATGTCAACTTGATATAATCTGTATGGTCATGGAAATATTGCCAAAGAATTCAATGAACCAATGAATCAAAGGCTATGCTATCAGTAATGAATATTAGTCAAGTTTTCACTAAGTGACTATATACACTGATGGAGTGCATGCTGACGGTCAGAGTTAAAGAGAAAAGTCAAAGTGATAACCAATGAGAAAATGCACATCATTACCAATGAGCAGAGTCACAATGTTGATCGAGGAGAAAAACAAAGAGTAACCCGATGAAAATAATTTTAGTGTTTCCTGAAGGAAAAGACAAGGATGGAGATCCTGATGAAAATTGAAGTCACACCAAAGGAACAGTCATTTATCACCAATTACTAACTGAAGTAATGACTGATAGAACAAAGAGTTTAGAAATGACAAAATACATAGCTATCAAGAGCTATAAATAGACTTAATGGATACTTATCATTATTTTAATCATCCAGATAAAGCCAAAGATAAGTAATTGATTTAAAGCTGATTCGTCTAGTTGGCAAGAAGATCTCCTAGAGATAAAACAAGATTTATCTTTAAATCTATTGGCGAGAATTGTGGATCACACCAAGGATGAAGAAATTCAAGAGAAGCTAAATCATGTCTATATAGAGACAAACCCAATTCATTACGAATTGGTGTGTGAGTTCAAAAAGAGAAGAGGAAAGATGCAAAAGAAAATCTGAAGAAGAAGAAAGTCTTCATTCAGTCTTGATCAACAATCTAAAGAAAGAGCTAAATTTTGTAGACACTAACAAACACTAAGACAACATCACAGAGAAGAACTATGTGGAGCAAAGGTATAAGTGATTATATTGATCAGAGAGGTAATGGACTTACAATAGATCTAAAAATATGTAATTAAGTTGTATGTACGAATAGATCATTAGTGTTTCAATTTAACTATTAAAGCATCAAGTCTCTTAACCGAGCAGGACTTAAAATTCTTTTACAATTGAGATACATCCTAAGGAGTATCAAAAAGTTTGATCATAAAAGTAGCATTGGATATGCCCAATACCTATTAACATGCCAAGTGAGTGTTTGATGAAGGATGATAGCATTAGATGCCAGATACTAGGTGATAAACTAGCTTTTAAATCCTCTAACAAGGTCACACCTAACAGTGAGTTTGTAACCTTTAATAGGGTTGGCTCCTAACAAAGCTCACTTCAGAAGAGTGAAAATTTGGGGTACCAGTCTCAGTAGTTTTTCCCTTAACAGGGTTTCAACATTAAAATCCATGTCTTATGTGTTTATGTTTTATTAATTTACTATTTTACATTTCACATATGCAATTTTAGATTTATCGGTATACTCTGCATATTTACTGTGTTTCGGTAAATAGTTAACTGCTTATTAGTAATCATATAGAAGAGAGATTTACAAAGCAATCCGACAAGTAGAAAATTGATAAAAGTATATCAAGGCATTCATCTTTTAGGACAAAAGATAACTTGTGAAATAATTTTTGGTCATAAGTTTTAAGGGTTGATTTAAGGATTAATTTTTGAGGCCACTGATTCAACCCCCCCCACCCCCCTCTTAGTTATTACTAACAATTTATTGAGACCTATTGGAACTAGAGGAGTAGGTGTCAAGATAGAAAAAATAGAAGACAACAGTGCAAATATAATTAGTTTGAATTTTTAATGATAGAATATGTTAAAGGAAATGAAAGTGATAAAAATTTTAAAAATCATAAGTTTTCATTTTCAATGAGGATGTATTAAAGAAAGCAATTGAATTTTTATTTAATTTTTAACATGAAATTGTCATCATATGATGGTGTTACCAAAAGTGTGAGATGTTCGAGTGATAGAAATTTATATAGAAAAAAAAATAAAAATGATTGTTCGTTAAGGACACACAACTAACAAATTTCCAACTTATCCCTATTTGAATATATAGCAAGAACTTTGTGTCACAAATGTGAAGAATTGAATGGAGAGGTTCAAGATGTGTTTGACAAGTAAAAAGGTGTGCATGAGATTTCATCTAGATTGTCCAGACCAAAATTCATTTGAAAGGAATTTGATATAATGATGAAGGAACATTTACAATCATTAATGTTGAAATTTTAAGAAATAAAAAAATATAGAAAATAAAAAAATGTGTTAAATAAAATACATCACTTTCTCACTCCAATAATCAAGGTATGTACTACAAGTAATGGTCTATGTATTGGCCTCCAAAGGCGATTTATTATGGTATTCAATGTTCTACATGTTAAAATTTTAACATTAATATAAGGTTAGTTTTATGTTAGACTAAATAAATATAATAAAAGAAAAACAATATCATTAGTTGATGGGAAATATTTATAAAAGGGAAGTTTGTATAGGATAAATAAGGCTTTAACAAGACACTACACATTAATGTAAAATTATTCAATTGAATCCCAATGGCATAAATACTATTTTTTTTTAAAAATTTAATGTGATGGTTAGACTTCAATAGTTAGTTCACCATTTTTTAAAATTTTGTATCAATGCATTAATGACCCCTATGTACTTGTGAAGTGTGTTTGGGAACAATATAAGGGTTGGTGGTGTAACAGAAAAACAAATTTACATTCTAGATGGAGACTTATTAAGGTATGAGTAGTTTTATATTCAAATACTATTATTATCGAGACATGTATTTAATTTATGGAATGTTACAGCCAAAAAATAATATAAAGTTAAATGTTGTATATTTAAATTATTTAGTGGCCAGACTATATATTGCACCAAATGTTTGTATGTTAAAGCATATCTATTGGCTGAAACCTCTATGTCTTTATCAATTTATGAAGTCACTCAACTAGGCATTCCGTGAACCACTTGGGTGCTTGGCATTCTAAGTAGCTCCTATGAAATTACAATGCGATAGAAAATCCTTGTATTCGCTAATGGTTCTTCATACATTGGAGTATATATAGTGTAATGCATGAATTGGGAGGACTCAGAAATGAAAAAATGAGATAGAAGAAAGGTTTAGCATACCAGTAAAGGAATTTCCAGCAATGTTTATAGAATTTGGACATTAGGAATGGAATGGAACTCTTAAATTGAGTCCAGATGTAAACTTTATAAGATATGGCGTGTTCTCCACTTTGAATGGGAAATATTAAAATCGAGAAATGGTGCAAGAAGGTTATTTTTTAGAGTCAAATTGTTGTAATTTAGAAGGGTATAGTTTGTGTGGTTGGTTATTGTAAAGAAACCAAACTCTCAGGAGGATTATTTAAATTATCATTGTGTTGACGAATTTTAAAAAATTAAGAAAAATGAGGTTTTACAGGGAACCGAAACTCAAAGAGTACACAAGAAGATAATAAGAGTTTAAGAATAGCAGAAATGAACAACAACAAAAAAACAAACAGGGGAATAAAGGAACCCCTCAGTACCAAAATAGCCTAACCATACAACTAAAAAAGAAATAGAAAAAAGAAACCAACTACTGTCATCCTTTTAGACACTAGAAGCTTTCATCAATTTTTTCATCCATCTCGGTCATCTTAGCCACACTGGCATTAAGCTCAAAAATATCCCTGCTAGATGAGGAGGTCTGGTTCATCTTATCTCTTATTTTGGAACCACCACATTTACCCTTGGTAGTAGTAGGCTAACTTATAATAGGATTCTCCAACATGTTGACCAAAATATGGAGGTTGTTAGTAGAGGACTTCATTCCCTCCTTGGAGTGCTCTAGCATTTTCTTAGGCATTCAATTGTAGATAATAACATGACAAATGAAGCAATGTCTTGAGAATTATAATTATCTTTTCCTCTATTATTCAACTTGTCCTAAAAAAAAATTATATTTATTTCTATCTCACTATTCTATGCTCTTAGATTCTTAATTTCCTGGAAGGTTCAATTTTCATTCCTGAAAGATTTTAGGTATTTGGCTTTAGCCATGTCTAAAAACCCAATAGTATAATCCTCCTTCCTAGACAAGTCACCTATAGCCATTGAAGAATCATTCTCAGCAGTATCCAGGTTGTTCTCTTTCTTCCTTTCCTCTACTTTTGTAAACTCTTTATCCATGTAAAGGATATGATGATATATTCCCTTAAGCATGTCCTTATTGCAGGGCTTCTCTTCATCAATATCATTGTTGTTCTTGACATTCAAAGACTAGGAATGGGTATTCTCCATATTAGAATCCTTCACCACATTTTCAGTGTCGGTCATCCCAATATCTTCCATAGAGTTAAGCTTCTTGTCTCCCTTTGTCTCATTCCCCTTCTCTCATTTAGGCTATCTGGTCCCATAAAGTTCAATATGTGAGGTCCTACCTCGATCGTAATTTTAGAGTTCATACTTTTATATTAAGTTTATCTGGATGATACGTTGTTTTGGATACATTGACGTATTGGATAGAGATTTCATAGAATAGATATCATATGATGACTCTATTTTGATGATGTTAGATGTATTTTTTTATACATATGATTCTTAGATCTTGATGACATGTTTTAATAGTTTTCTATTTTATGTTTCTAAATTTTCAATTTGATCATTGACATGTAAATGTGGATTACATATTTGAATTCTATAAATGATCCATACTGGTTAATTTAGTATGTTAGATAAGTGATTCAAAGGATATTGTGATTTATTAGTTATATTTATATGGATGACCTAGTTCTAAAAAGTGATGTATAATTTATGGTTAGATGAATATATTATAACATATAATATTATGTATGTGCAATTTCTTTGTGGGACTACTAATGCTCTGTTCAAGTGTGCAGGTGAATAAACCATGGATTCAAACTAGGGAAAAAAAATTGGGTTAATGTGAAAATCATTGTGAAGCCAACGTTAACCCTAAAGAGGTAAATAACCTAATTGTAATGTAATATATGTTTGTAAATGTAATTATGCATGTTTGTAAATTTAATTTCATGTATTTTTGTTATTTCCCTTTTAGGTATACCAATGTGTAAATGTGATGTGCATTGTAGTTCCAATTGGCACATATTTTTGTGAGTTGTCATGCCCATGAGGATTGATAGGTTAAGTTTCACCATAGGTTGTCTTGTAGTGTTCCCATGTGGGGTTACTTGACTTGGAAACCCAAATCAAGAATTCCATAATAGAAATTCGTAGGTAAACTCTAAGTGAGTTTTAGAGGGGTTAAAATGGACCCAAAATGGTAGTTAGGGTTAAAAATATCTAATCCTATAGTTATATTATGGGTTAGTTGTTAATTTTTAATTATTTAAGTGTCTTAATCACATTTATGGCCCATCTATAGTACCATTCTTGGATAGTGGTGAAAAATGGGAAGAGGGAAGACCATCTCCTTCTTCAAGATAGTGGAGTCTCTTTCATGCATGGAAAGAGACAAGTGTTAGGAAAAGGTGACTCATGTCACCTCACATCTTGTTGGGAAGAGACAAGAGTTTGGTAGGGAGCCTTTTTAGGAGAGATGGAGAGGAGAGTTGGGGTTGATTGCCCACTCTCCATTTTTGGTAGACTTCTAGTTGAAATTGAAAGACTTGCAAGTTTTAAAAGATAAGGGAAGAAAATCTAAGGGAAGGAAGGAGGCTCATCTCAACTTCTTAACCATTGATAGGAGAAAGGTTGGTTCTCTCAAACCATGTGTAGTCTCTTTGTTTTTATTGTTTTTTTTTTAACTTGAATGAATTTATTTTCTTGTGAAATCTTCTTGAGATTAATGGTGATATTGTTGTGGAAAGTGTATGATGTGAATTTTCAATTCTATCCCTGTCTTCTTGTTTTATGTTTTGTGGTTTTTCATGGGACTGAATAGAAAAAATTACCCTTAGGAGGGAAGAGAATAATAGTGGGTGAAGGTCTTAGTTGGAAAAATCATCGTAGTGTAGAGTCTCTTCTTGGGAAGAAGAGGGAGATTACATGGATGTTATCGGCTCCATGTGCCAATTCTAATGTTATTACTCATGGGGGTGATAAGGGTTAATGGATGTGATATGTGGAGTTTTGGTTGTAGTAAAATCCTTGGAAAGGAAGATAAAATAATTTCAAAAGGGTTGTATTTACTTTGGCATTCTCCTACCTGGTTGTTTCCACCTTCACCCCTTTAATGGGTCCTAGGAGATCCAATTGTGCAAAGATTGGAAGGGAGTTAATTTTTGTTATATTTTTAGGATTTTATGTGTTTGCATGCTTGTTACCTAGTCCAATCTTGTTTCCCCTATCTTAAGGGTGGTCTCTTAGAGACCTAGGATGGGAAGTGAGCTTCCATGGTTTATTCAAACTCTTGTTATTTGCAAATTTTTGAGGCTGCTTCATACAATTTGGAAGATGGTGTGCAAGTTTATAAAAAGGAAGAAAGTGTTGTTCAATTTAGAAAAATTATAATTGTAAAGCCATTAGCCTAAATTTTAATTGTTATTATGTCTCAAATTTGGGGAGAAAACTATTTGTAATTGAAAGGAAATTTCTTGAAAATTGTTAAAATGTATATATTTATTGTATTCAATCACATTTTAAATATGTATAAACTATTGGAGATGTGATTTTGAGCAGTTGATTGATTGTATGTTTGTCATTGATGACAACATATAATATACAGTAGTAATTTTGTATGTACTTTTTAGTATGGTGATATGAAGACGTGCATGGATAGATACATGTTTTTGACATGTTTAGTATGTTACGTTCATACACGCAGACCTAGATGTGATGTTTTAGTAAAGTTATGTAATTCTGTTATTGGCAGTTACAGTTTTGGAAGTGTAACTATTTAGGGTTGACATATATCATGTATTTCTTGAGTTGCACCTATCTTGTGTATATGCATGTGTATATTCATGATTAGTTATGAGCTCATGATATTAATCCAAAGGTGCCAAACGTGTTTCAAGAAGATTGCAAAGTTAGAGTTAAATTGATGAGGCCAACCTAGTGAAGTGTCGCGTCTATTAAGTTTATACTTGCATGGTAGTAATTATGCTTGTGTTCTTAGTAGAGCTGACAAGGATGTTATGAAGAGTTGTCTTACAGGTCCCATGATCTCATACTTTGAGGAAGATACTTATAGCAAGTCAAAGGTGACACGCTAAGTGTGAATGATACAAAAAGAGAAGAAAGATGTACAAAGCAGATTATCAGAGTTGGTTCATTCATCAAGAGTCTATGTGAAGAAGAAGTGAAAGATTAAAATACACTAGAACTGATCAAGATAGTAGGTCTACTCTATAGTTCATCATCAAATATAGTGCATATCTGTTATACAAAAGGTTGTAGCCTTTACCATCAAGCAGTGAGCTTTTGGACAGTGAGTCCACCACCCCTAACAGGGTTATTTGTAAAAGACTCCTCATAGGGTCTGACCCTTAACCAAGTCACTATACTTATTGCATTGTAAAATACAACTCCTAATAGGGTTGAGATATCTTCTAATAGGGATTACTATAAACAAGTATAGTTCATTGTGGGTGTTAATTCCCATTGGGGTTTTTACCATTTGGTTTCCCCATAATCAAATTATGTGTTGTGTACTATGTTATCTAATTAAGAATTTACTTTTTTGTATTATGAAGTTAAAGAACTAAAGTTACTAATAACTGATTCACCCCCCACTCTCAGTTGTCCTTTGGGACTATTCTAACAATTGGTATCAGATCCAAGTGCCTTGGAGAAGAAGCCTAATATCTTAAGGTAGATTAGATGTCTTACTTTAGAAAAGAAAGCCCTAAGTTCAATGGAGAAAATTATCTAGATTGGAAAAACAAAACAATAACACATCTACAGTGTGTTGGCTTTGAGATCTTTGAAATTGCTACACAAGAGTTTGTAATTCCATCTTTGAAAGACCTTGCAAAACATGATGCTACTAATAGACAAAATGATATATTTACACATAATGCAATTGCTAAAGAAGCCCTAATCAGTGCCTTATCTGATAGTGAATTTTCTGAGATCAAGAAAATTGACAGAGCATATACCATATGGAAGTATTAACAAGAAATGTTTGAAGGAGTTATTCAAGAAAAGAATGCACGCATGAAGACATGGAAAAATAAATACAACAATCTTGAGATGTTACCTCAAGAGAACATTAGAGATTACAATCAGAGGATAAATGAAGCAGTCTCTGGAATCAGAAACAATGGTGGAGAAATATCAGAAGAAGATATAATGGACAAGGTGCTAACTAATTTGACATCAGACTATGAAAATAAGATCAGTATTCTAGAGGAAGCCATGCAATTCTCACAAGGCTTCAAGAGAGAGACCTTGATCAACAAAATCTCTACATTTGAGATATCAAGATTGAAGACTGAACCTAAAAGTGAAACAACTTTCAAA
Source organism: Thuja plicata (assembly GCA_018584345.1). NCBI lineage: Eukaryota > Viridiplantae > Streptophyta > Pinopsida > Cupressales > Cupressaceae > Thuja > Thuja plicata. The sequence continues at coordinate 537,899 of MU228419.1, read as the reverse complement.
GCCTCAGTCCATGGTAATAAATCCTTACACATTTCCAGTCATAATGAGAAAGAAGAAGTTGATGAAGAACTAGAAGAAATAATTTCTATGATTGCTAGAAGAGAAAAGAAAGGAAAAGGAAAAGGAAAATATGAAGGACAACTTCCATTCAAATGTTTTTCATGTAACAAGATTGGTCACTTTTCATCTAAGTGTCCCACAAGAGTCAAGAAGTTCAGCTCTGATTACAAACCCAAATATAAGAAGGAATTTTATCATTGTGAAGAAGGTGTAACTGATGAAGATTTAGGAGAAGATTAAATTGGATTCATTTCCCTTAGAGACATGGAAAAGTTGCTTGAGGAAATTGACTTTGAAGATGGAAAGGGAAGAACAAGAGCTAGTCCTAATTTCCAAAGCAAACATCAAAACTAATTGGATCATTGACAGTGGATGCTCCCGTCATATGACAGGTGACAAAGATAGATTTGTTGAGTTTGACAAATACAAAGGTGGTATGGTTAGATTTGGAGACAACACTCCTAAACCTATCATAGGCAGAGGTTCTATCACTTTGGATGGAAAGAACAAGACAGATGATGTTCTATATGTCGATGGATTACATCATAACTTGATGAGTGTTGGCTAGCTACTTGACAAGGGTTATCATTTGGAGTTCAAAGAAAACAAGTGCATCATTAACAACAAGGATGGAGACATGATTGCATCAGGTTCCAAAACTAAAGGTAATGTTTTTCAGCTCAATTTTGATGTAATTTGTTTTGTTGCAAAGGTGGATGACATTTTTCTATGGCACAAGAGACTATATCATATCAATTTTGATAACATAGTAAAGATAAGTAACGTCAAGGCAATTAGAGACCTACCAACTATTGAAAAACTAGTTGACACAATATGCAGGGAATGTGTTATGGGAAAGCATGTAAGGAGTTCCTTTAGAAGTAAGCAAAACTCAGCTGAGAACAAATTGGACTTAGTGCATACAGGTTTGTGTGGTCCTACCCAAACAAGATCATACTATGGAGAAAGTTATTTCATTTTGTTTGTTGATGATTTTTCTAGGATGATGTGGGTTGCATTCTTAAAAGAGAAGTTTGAAGAATTTGAGAAGTATAAAATATTCAAAGCTAAGGTTGAGAATGAATTCAGATTAAAACTAAAATGTCTGAGATCAGATAGAGGAGGATAGTTCACCTCTGACCAGTTTTATGATTATTGTGAAGAACATAGTATTAAAAGATAGTTGAGTGCACCTAGAACCCCTCAGTAGAATGAGATTGCAGAAAGGAGGAATAGGATCATACTTGATACAACAAACACTATGATGATTGAAGCAAAAGTTGCACACACCTACTGGAGAGATGCAGTGAATATAGTAGGGTATACTATTAATAGAACTCAATTGAGGCCAGGCACATATAAGACATCTTATGAACTTTGGTTTGGAAATGTACCTACAGTAAATTATTTTAGAATCTTTGGCAGTAAGTTCTACATCAAGAGAGATGATGGTGTTGGTACGTTTGATGCCAGAAGTGATGAAGGTATTTTTCTTGGTTATTCTACTAAAAGAAAAGAATATAGATGTTTCAATTTGAGATTAAAGAAAATAATTGAAAGCACGCATGTTAAGATAGATGAAAAGTTTATGGTTCAAGAGAGGTACTATGAGTATGCACCTATGATTGAAGATGAACCCAGACCTAGAAGAAAAGATACTATTATTGAAGAAATGTTTGATTGCATTGATGCCTCATGCAATGACCCTGAATCAAGTAGAGAAGAATTATAGATTACAAAAGAAGAAGACACACCTAAGGTTCCAAAATTCACATCCAGATACCACTCTAAAGATTACATCATTGGAGATCAGAGTAGTAGTGTTTTGACCATATCAAAAGCAAAAGGTCTAGCAATGGATGAAGAGGTATGTTTACTTTCACAGATTGAACCTTTAAGTGTTGAAAATGCCTATAATGATTCTGATTGGAAGAATGCAATGAAAGAAGAATTAGATCAGATAATTAAAAATTATACATGGGAATTGGTCCCTAGACCCAGTGACAAAAATGTGATTGGAACAAAGTGGGTATTTAGAAACAAGATGAATGAAGATGGTACAGTAGTAAGAAACAAAGAAAGATTGGTATGGAAGGGGTATGCGTAGAGAGAAGGAATAGACTACACTGATACATTTGCCCCTGTGAGCAGACTAGAAGCCATTAAATTTTTTTTGGCATATGCAATATTCAAAGACTTTAAAGTTTATCAAATGGATGTAAAATCAGCTTTTCTGAATGGTGATTTGAATGAAGAAGTCTACATTGAACAACCTGAAGGATTTAGTCTTTCAGATGAACCAGACTTGGTATGCAAATTGAAGAAAGAACTCTATGGTCTTAAACATGCCCCAAAAGCTTTGTATGAGAGACTTGATGGCTATCTTACCAAGATTGGATTCAAGAAAGGAATATCATATTATAACCTATTCATAAGGGAGACATGTGATGGATTACTATTAGTTGCCATATTTGTTGATGACATTATCTTTGGAGGTAATGACAAGCTCAGTACAACATTTGCAAAGGATATGTAGAATGAATTCGAAATGAGTATGATTGGTCTGATAAAATACTTTTTGGGACAGAATGTAAAACAAATAGATAAAGGTATATTCATTAATAAGTCAAAATATGTCAAGGAAATATTGAATACCTTCTAGATGGAGGACTGTAAGCTAGTATGCACTCCCATGATAATAGGAAGCAAGATATCAAAGGATGATGATTCCATAGTAGTTGATAAAACATTGTACAAATCTATGATTGGTAAAATCATTTATCTAACTCAATCTAGATTTGACATATCTAATGCAGTTGGCATTATTGGAAGATTTGTAGCTGAACCCAAGCGGAGTCAGCTAATGGCAATCAAGAGGATGTTTAGATATCTAAAGGGAACTATAGACTATGTTTTATGGTATCCTAAATCAGAAAATGTAAAGCTTCATGTGTATACAGATGGAGATTGGGAAGGTTGTATTGATAAGAGGAAGAGCACTTTAGGAGGAGGAGTATTCCTTGGAGATAGGTTGGACTCTTGGATAAGCAATAAGCAGAACTGTATTTCTCAGTCAACAGTAGAAGTTGAATATGTTGCAGCAGCACTAAACTATTCAACCATGGTTTGGATCAAGCAGATGGTTAAAGACTTTGGCATTCAGGTTGATTATCCTATTGTTATTCATTGTGATAATACTAGCACTATCAACATGTCTAAGAACCCTGTGATGCATTCAAAGACAAAACACATAGAGATCAAGTACCATTTCTTAAGAGAAAAAGTTTCAGACAAAGAAGTTAAATTGGACTATGTGAACACAAAAGAATAGTTGGCAGATATTTTGACAAAGCCTTTATCAAAGGATACTTTTGAGTATCTTAGGGAGAAGTTGGGAGTAATTCCCTCTCCTAAGTCTATTTAGAAGAAGTAGCAAAGACCTCAGTCATTAAGTGACAGATGAATGGTTGACTACTCTACTTCTGGAGTAGTACCTGTACCTAAAGGACTATGGTAGTCTTTTCCATTCATGTCAAAGGGGGAGTATATAGTAAGGGGGTGTATGTACTAAAGGGGAGAATATACTCTGGGGGAGTATATACATGGAATAGGAAGACAGACAGAGAAACTATAGCAGTTTAGAGAAATCTTTGATGAGGATATTGAGAAGATTGTAAAAGAAAGAGGACACCATGAAAAGAGGATGTTCTTGATATCATATGTTGCCATCAATGTCAGAGGGGGAGATTGTTGGAGATTTGATTCTGAGCAGTTGATTGATTGTATGTTTGTCATTGATGACAACATATAATACACAGTAGTAATTCTATATGTACTTATCAGTATGGTTATATGAAGACTTACATGGATAGATACATGTTGTTGACATGTTTATTATGTTATGTTCATACACGCAGACCCAGATATGATATTTTAGTAAAGTTATGAAATTTTGTTGTTGGTAGTTATAGTTCTGGAAGTGTAACTCTTTAGGGCCGACGTATATCACATGTTTCTTGAGTTGCTCCTATATTTTGTATATGCGTGTGTATATTCATGATTATTTATGAGTTGATGATATTAATCTAAAGGCGCCAAATGTGTTTTAAGAAGATTGCAAAGTTAGAGTTAAATTTGTGAGGTCGACTTAGTGAAGCATTGCATCTATTGAGTTTATACTTGTGCGGTTGTAATTATGCTTGCGTTCTTAGTAGAGATGACAAAGATGTTATGAAGAGTTTTCTTATAGGTCCCATGATCTCATACTTTGAGGAAGATACTTATAGCAAGTCAAAGGTGACATGCTAAGTGTGAATGATACGAAAAGAGAAGAAAGATGTACAAAGCAGATTATCAGAGTTGGTTCATTCATCAAGAGTCTATGTGAAGAAGCAGTCAAAGATTAAAATACACTGGAACGGATCAAGACAGCAGGTCTACTCTACATTTCATCATCAGATATAGTGCATATCTGTTGTACAGAAGGTTGTAGCCTTCACCATCAAGCAGTGAGCTTTTGGACAGTGAGTCCACCACCCCTAACAGGGTTATTTGTAAAAGACTCCTAATATGGTCTGACCCTTAACTAGGTCACTATACTTATTGCATTGTAAAGTACAACTCCTAACAAGGTTGAGATATCTTCTAATAGGGATTACTATAAACAAGTATAGTTCATTGTGGGTGTTAATTCCCACTGGGGTTTTTACCATTTGGTTTCCCCATAATCAAATTGTGTGTTGTGTACTGTGTTATCTGATTAAGCATTTACATTGTTGTATTCTAAAGTTAAAGAACTAAAGTTACTGATAACTGATTCACCCCCCCTCTTAGTTATCATTTGGGACTATTCTAACATAAACACTCATCTTGTTTTTGTTTAAAATATATATTTATATCTATAAATGTATTCTATTATATTTCTAAAAAAAAAGACTTTTATGACTTTAATGAGTAGCTTATAAAAAAAAAATGTTTTATAAATTACATGAAAGATAATTTCTTTAAAAAAGAAGGGGGGATTTACTCTCTATATGTAATAGGGTTAATATCTAGATTGAATAGATTTTGTATAAAAAATTTCTTTTATTGAAATTCCAGTTTTATGAACAATTTATCTTCATCTATAAATGTTTATGATAATGCCCTCTAGTTATATCATTTTGCAATTCAAAAAAAAGAAAAGAATAAAGGCTATTTCTCTAAATGATTCACCATGAAAAGATCTTAAGTTTATTTTGGCCATAAATCTTTTGTAAATTTTTTTATTTTTAAATTTTTACACATTCTAAAACATCTTCTCATGTTATAAATCTCCTTTGATTATGTTTTTCTTTTGTTATACAAATGCACAAAAAAATACATAAACTTAGGTTTTTTTTTTTTGTTTACTAGCACATACATTTCTATTTATTGAATACATATGGAGATATCTTTGTTTTATAAATGTACTCTTCTCATAAATTTTAAATGAATATATTTCTTCTTTCATCCTTGTATGTATTTCTACATTTAAAGTTACAATAATAATGCATAAAAGAAGTACATATACATGTTTACAAAAAAATTGTCACTGTAGAAATGAAATCTACTCAAGTCTTTTTAAATTTCTATCACTTAGAAATAAACAACATTTAATCTGCATTCTCTAAGAAATTATTTGCATACATATTTAAATTACATTTCTCTCAGACATATGTATACAAATACATATATAGAAATCTACACATGAATATAAATCTATATACCAGAGAACCTTTTGCTGTTATTAAATTATAAACTGCAAAAAGAAGAAAAGTATATATCTACATAAACAAGAAGTAAAAAAATCACAGTCATATATATATATATGATTTGTTTTTTTATTTAATATTAAATAAAAATAAATAAAATAATATATAATAAAAAAAAACATGGGGAGGTGTTGCGCGTAGCTCAACCCGCTCCCCACTTTCCTCGCATTATTAGTGTTGTGGGTGTGGAGGTCACGGCTTCCCACTCAAAAGTGGGGGTCCAGCCCTCTTTGCTCCCTCTATAGCCCTACTTCCCTGCGCAGTCGAGGCATTCTCTATGAGCCAAATAATATGTGAAAAGAAAATAATAATAAATAAAAATGCCCCCGGCCCCTTGCTAAACATTTACAAAAAAAAATAGCAAACCCTGCTAAGAAAGAAAGACTAAACAATGACATTTAAAGTATAAGAAAAGCATAACACTACATCCAACAAAGAAAGTCGTAGGGTTTCCCATACATGTCGCCATTAATACTAAGATTAGACCTACACTTTTAATCACAGGGGCTGCCTCCATTATGCGTTTCTAAATACTCAAATATTTAAATGTATATACATAGATATGTGCATATACATTTATATAGTTAAGAATTAACTTGATTTCTTGAATGAAAGAAAATCCTCATGGATTCAACCTGCAAGTAACAAAAACAACAACAAAAAATAAGGGTTTGAGAGAAGTTGAGGAGAAGAGAAAGATGCTTCTTTAGCCTCTTCTTATTTTGGTCCCTAGCCCTATTTTTGAATGAGGGTTAGGGTTTGCAAAATTAAGGAGTTGACTTTTCCATTATTGTTTAATAAAAGTAGTTTTGTGGGATTTTTATTTTTTTTAAATTTACTTTTGGTAGGAACTCTTTTAATCCCTATTATTATTATTATTATTATTATTATTATTATTATTATTATTATTATTACCCAAAACAATTACCTTTAAACTTAACTAAATGGAGTCTAATGATTAATGAATTGAAATATAGGTAGAACCATATTAAGTTGAAACTTTAAAATTATTAATCTTATTGAAATTTGGTAGCTTTAATTTAAATAAATTAACTTAATGTATTTAATGTTGAATCTATCAAATTGTGGAACAATATTATTCTTTGGGTTAAATTTTATAAACAAGAAATATTTTTAAGATATTAAAAGATCAAGTTTTAACCTAATGTTGCCTATTAGAGCAATCTAATTTTTTGAGTTAAATTTAACTATATTATTTAAAAAGTAAACTTTGTAATTAAATTAGTATTATTTTAATTAATATATTGATCAGAAACTTTAAAGGGAATATTCAATGGTCATTGGAGTAACCTAATTTTTATAAATAATTAGTTTAATACTTTTGAATTAAATTGACTTAACACTAGCTAACGAAATAAAAATCTATTAATGACTTTTTGACAAAGTGTTTTAATTAAGGGTATTAAACAAGGAGTTAAAATAAATCCAAATCTATTTATATACCTCCATTAAATAAAATGATTCAATACAACATAAATTAAATTATGTAATCTTTAAATTGATTTTTAAAGATGGTAATTATATAGGCTGGAATGTTTTATTGATATATTAATAACAATTAATGAGCATGTAAATATTAGAATTATTAAAATATTTAATCTAAAGTGTTAGGACCTAATTAAATTTCATTGGAAATGAGTAATGGTTTAGGGAGGTTCGTGTTTCAGTTTATCGCTTAATGTAATTCCCTTGAAGTCTTGATTTTTAGTATAAGATGATTAGATGGTTAATTATCGTAAAGAGGAAACCTAGTAAACCTCCTTCAAAATGTTTGGGTTAAGGGATGTTAACCTTTGTCATGATTCCCCTTAACCCTAATTATGTCAGTGGCACTTAACCTCTTGATATAAACCATTTCTTAACTTAGTTAACTCAACATACATGTAAATTTTGGCTATCCGTTCTTCTGCATCCTACACCTTTTAGTTATGCTTTTCAAAAAACAATTGTTGTGTTTTTTCTTTCAAATTTGGGCATGACATTCTGGTATCAGAGAAAGGTTCAACACTAGGAACATTGCAAACTGTTACGCTTCACCTAGTAAAATATTTTTCTCAGGTAGGAAACCCCTAGTATGTTATTTACATGTAGAAAGTAAACATGAATGAGGACGTGTCCACGTGAGATGTGGGGATGCAGGGAGAGAGGCAAAGGTACTAGAAGGGATCAAGGACCTCTCCAAAATAGAATTCTATCCTCATCCTAGATTCTTGAGACAATACTTCCAAGACATATAATTTACAGTTCTTTCATATCTTGGGAACGCTATGCTATGTTCCCCGAACATAGAATGTTGAAGATGTGAATGGCCATATTGTACAATATGGTGATCTTGAGATAATCCATTAAGTTGGGTGCCCTATTGTGAAAAATTTTGCGTGCTCATTTAGGATTGAACTAAGTAGTGTATGCACCCTAAAATGGTCACCTAGACTTTGGGCCCCATTTCTCAATTTATCAAATTCCTGAATCATTATTTTCAAATATCAACAATATCAATTATATCAATTTCCTTGATCAAATCATAATTATTTCAATATTTCCTAAGGTTTTATCATTTTTATTTAATTAAAAGATTTAATCTCTCTTTTAATTAAATAAAATTCCTCTTATTTAATTAAAAGATTTAATATCCCTTTTAATTAAATTCCTCTTATTTAATTAAATTTGATTTCCCCCATTTAATTAAATAAAATTCTTCTAATTTATTTAATTGAAAGAAAACCCCTCTTTTAATTAAATAAATAAAAGTCCCCACTTAAAGCACTTTATTTGTTGAAAAAAGGAAATAAATTCAATGAAAAAGGAAATGAATTAAATTAAAAAGTAAATAAAAATCCCTTTTTCACATCTTTCTAAGTGGTGGGTTTTTGCCTCTTAATCTCCACCCTTGATTAAGATTTTTGCCTCTTAATCACAACGGTCCATTTTTATCTCACTTCTTATAAAAGGAGAGCTCTCTCCTTCATTTTCATATCTTAGGTTTTCATAGTATTGTTATGCTGCAAGTTTTCTAGGTCATTTGGAGCTCTTTGAAGACACTC
>MU228419.1:511660-528882 GCA_018584345.1 Thuja plicata | reverse complement strand
AGCTTAGTTTCCTTTCATGCAATAGAATAATATCACATAGTCTAAATAGGAAGGCTTGGTAACACTTGTTCTTTCCTTTCATAGATTAGTTGCATTGTACTTTCATTTTCATAGACTAGTTTGCATTCTCATCTAGCTTGCATTGCATTTCATACATTTAGATTCATTGGAGATATTGGCATTCTTGCCCTTGTCTTCATTGTGAATCTCTCATTGTGTGGTTTATTGGAAAGGTCATGAGTTTATAGTTCTAGCTGAGAGCAATTTTACAAACCTTGCAACTCCATGCATAGAGAGCTATGGATCGATTTGTGAGAGCTCATTCTTGAGTTTCCTTGCATGTAAGGATCCATAGAAGTGCACTATTTTGTGTGTACAAGTAGCACCTTCATGGGATGGACGAATTCCCCGATGTGAGCAACCCTTCCAAGTCCCTTAGTCTATTGGTCATTGTAATTCTATAGGTGTTTGAGATCTAGTGAACAATTTTTTAATGTGACAAAAATGGGGATAGTGATGTCATATATTTTAGCTTGATGGTTTGTATATATATGTCGACCCTTGTTGGTTGTAGTGTTTAGAAGCCTACGAGTGGCTTTCTTTATTCCACGTTCATGCATCGTTAGTATAGTTTAACGGTATCCTCACATGGATAGGGGACTACCAATTCAAATCCTAATGGGATGTGGTGCATTGCACCTACTTCTTTATCACCATTACTGTGAGTGGTAGGCAAAACCAAGTAGTACTTAGGCACCTTAAATTTCAACATCATTATGTGTTCCGCTTAAAGAGTGATGGGTATACACTTTGGGAAATAATAGAAAGATACATCTATCAATGATGGATAAGTGTCTCCCTATGGTGAAAGGTCACTTGGGGGTAAGAATTATTGTCCCCAAGGTGCTTGGTAGGGGAAAGGATGTGTTAACTCTGTAAATGTGCAACATCCTGATGGATTAGTTCTCTTTGTGGCATCATGTGTGTCTAGCGTCTATTCCTTGCGACCTCACTTTTACCATGCACTAAGTGGAATAAGGCCCTTGTGTAATTCAAAACTATCCTTCTTTTTATAGAGTAGAGTTTGCACCCAAAACCTTGGATGGTATCAAAACTGTTAAAGCCAATTTTGGACTTGTATAGTAAGTTGAATCCCAGTGATGGGAAGAACCATGGAATTTTTTTGTCAGTGTTTCTATATATCAGTGAGCACCCTTCCTCCGAGTAATTTTGTGATTTATGTGGCAACCTTGAGATGATTATTTGACTTAGGGTTGAGATGGTAATAGCATGCCTTATGGAGAGAAAATCATGTGTGTGCATGTTGAAGGAAAACTAGTATTCGTCCTTATATTGCTTTTGGTACCAGAAGTATAGTAATGCGTAGGTGGGGTACACTGCTTTATGGTTGAGTATTGGGCATGTGCATTGAAATGACTAAGTAGTGTTACTCTCAGATCCTTGGTTGATACTCGCTCTTAGGTGCTTGATTTCAGTTGCATTGCTCTGTGAATAACTTTTTAGATTTGTTTATTTTCTTAGTGGAACTTTCCACATGTTGTGTGGGCTAGCATCTTTTGGGTTTTTTTTTAAATTGGAATTAGTCACCAACTATTGTATCTAATTCTTAGGAAAATTGTCACTTTGGATTTATTGTTGAAATGAGATCATTTTGAAAATTTACTATTGAAATTCTTAATTTTACTTCCCTTTCAAGATTTACTTTTGATCATGGTTACTATTCTGAATGTTTTTCTTATGCTAGCCAGTCCTATGTTCTATGAATCTATCAGGCTCAATGTGGGGCATTGATAGTTCTTATAAGGATAACACCAAGGAGAACTTACTATTTTTCCTTGTAGGGTAACACAAAACTTGTGAGGATGAAGTCTCAACTCTATTTTTTAGGTGTAACGCGATTAGAAAATCCTTTTAATTTGAAAGGGAGTGCCAATTGGTAATAATGGTAATGCATGGTGGCACAAGCTATGCCAAGCATACTAATTAAATTTGGCCATGAATAGGTGTGCATACCACATTATTTGATTTTGGGAAGTATGTATCATGAAAGGAGTAATCTAGTGGCATGATTATTGTAGTTCAAGATAATTGGATGTTCCAACAACCTCCTTCGATGTTTTTTTTTTTTTTAAGTATTATTTTTGTTTAAATTGGTACATAGATGTTCCTCCAGTTGAGGACCTTGCAAATATTTTTGGTATAGGTCAAGCATTGAAATCTAAAAATTAAGCTTAGGCGTACATACTCTGTGGAATAGCTTCTTGCCTAAGATGTGATGATCCCTTTTCATAAGAAACATTGTGATGAATAGTAGAGAATATTTTAGTCTACTTATGAATTTGGGTACATGTTGTGGGCCTTGATGAACCTATAATGGTGATAGTGATTACACCTCTATCTCCATATATAGATACGATATAGAGTTGGCCATATTCATCCCTCACGATGAGACTCCATGATGGGGGAATAGGGGGTTACTAGATGGATGGGTTTCTTGTGACAATCCTAGTTATGGAAATATGGAACCATAATTTTTTCAGGCTTAATGCACTCTCTTTTGAAAACAATGTAGGACCTTTTGATATTTTGGAGAGGATAAGACCAGTTTCCTATCGTCTAGCTCTGCCACCAAGCCTATAATGCATCCATGATGTGTTCCATGTATCTATTTTGCGGAAATATATTTATGATGAGTCTCTCATTTTTTATTGGGATGCCTTATAGGTGGAGTTAGATGGACAGTTGAATCTGGAGCCCATCCGCATACTAGCTCAGGCCAAGAGCTAGAACAAGTTAGGCTCTAGTCAGATTGTTTTGATGAGGTCATAGCCTCATGGGAGGATACAAAATGCATGAGATACGAGTACCCCCACGGTTTTTATGAACTCTAGGAGGAATTTCATGCCTAGAGAGCGAGGAAGTGAGGTCCTACCCCAATCGTCATTTTAGAGTTGATAGTTTTATATTATGTTTATCTGGTGATACATTGTTTTTGATACATTGACGTGTTGGATAGAGATTTCATAGAATAGATATCATATGATGACTCTATTTTGATGATGTTAGATGTATTGTTTTAAACATATGATTCTCAGATCTTGATGACATGTTTTAATAGTTTTCCATTCTATGTTTCTAAATTTTCAATTTGATTATGTGACATGTAAATGTGGATTACAGATTTGAATTCTACAAATGATCCATATTGGTTAATTTAGTAGGTTAGATAATTGATTCAAAGGATATTATGATTTTTTAGTTATATGTATATGGATGACCTAGTTATGAAAAGTGATGTATAATTTATGGTTAAATGAATATATTATAATGTATAATATCGTATATGTGTGATTTCTTCCTTGGACTACTAATGCTTTGTTCAAGTGTGTAGGTGACTAAAACAAAGATTGAAACTGGGGAAACAAGATTGGGTTAATGTGAAAATCCTTGTGAAGCCAAGGTTAAACCTAAAGAGGGAAATAACCTAACTGTAATGTAATATCTTTTTGTAAATGTAATTATGCATGTTTTTAAATTTAATTTCTTCTATTTTTGTTATTTCCTTTTTAGGTATGTCAATGTGTAAATGTGATGTGCAATGTAGTGCCAATAGGAACATGTTTTTGTGAGTTAGCATGACCATGAGGATTGAGAGGTTAAGTTTCACCCTAGTTTGTCTAGTAGTATTCCCATGTGGGGTTACTTGCCTTGGAAACCCAAATCAAGAATTCCATCATAAAAATTCGTAGGTAAATTGTAAGTGATTTTTAGAGGGGTTAAAATGGGCCCAAAAGGGTAGTTAGGGTTAAAAATATCTATTCCGATAGTTATATTATGGGTTAGGGTTAATTTTTAATGAATTTAGTGTCTTAATCACATTTATGGCCCATCTATAGTACCATTCTTTAATAGTGGGGAAAATTGGGAAGAGGAAAGACCTTCTCCTTCTTCAAGATAGTGGAGTCTCTTTCATACATGGAAAGGGACAAGTCTTAGGCAAAGGTGACTCATGTCACCTCACATCTGGTTGGGAAGAGACAAGAGTTGGGTAGGGAGCCATTTTAGGGGAGATGGAGAGGAGAGTTGGGGTTGATTGCCCACTCTCTATTTTTGGGAGACTTCTAGTTGAAATTGAAAGACTTGCAAGTTTTAAAAGCGAAGGGAAGAAAATCTAAGGGGAGAAAGGTGACTCATCTCAACTTCTTAACCATTGCTAGGAGAAAGGCTAGTTCTCCCAAACCATGTGTAGTCTCTTTGTATTTTTTTATTTTTTTTATTTTTAACTTGAATGAATTTAGTTTCTTGCGAAATCTTCTTGAGATTAATGGTGATATTGTTGCGAAAAGTGTATGATGTGAATTTTCAATTCTATCCTTGTCTTGTTGTTTTATGTTTTGTGGTGTTTCATGGGAGTGAAAGGAAAAAATCACCCTTGGGAGGGAATAGAGTCATTGTGGGTGAAGGTCTTAGTTGGAAAAATCAATGTAGTGTAGATTCTCTTCTTGGGAAGAAAGAGGGAGATTACATGGATGTTATGGGCTCCATGTGCCAATTTTAATGTTATTACTCATGGGGGTTATAAGGGTTAATGGATGTGATATGTGGAGTTTTGGTTGTAGTAAAAACCTTGGGAAGGCATATGAAATCAGCTCAAAAGGGTTGTATTTATTTTGGCATTCTCCTCGGTTGTTTCCACCTTCACCACGTTAATGGGTACTAGGAGATTCAATTGTGCAAAGCTTTGAAGGGAGTTAATTTTTGTTATATTTTTATGATTTTATGTGTTTGCATACTTGTTACCTGGTCCAATCTTGTTTCCCCTATCTTGTGGGTGGTCTCTTAGAGACCTAGGATGGGAGGTGAGCTCCCATAGTTTATTCAAACTCTTGTCATTTGCAGATTTTTGAGGCTGCTTCATACAATTTGGAAGATGGTGTGCAAGTCTATAAAAAGGGAGAAAGAGTTGTTCAATTTAGCAAAATTTTAATTGTAAATCCATTAGGCTGAATATTCATTGTTATTATGTCTCAAATTTTGGGAGAAAACTATTTGTAATTGAAAGAAAATTTCTTGAAAATTGTTAATTTGTATGTGTTTATTGTATTCAATCCCCTTTTAAATATGTATAAACACTCCTCTTATTTTTGTTTAAAATATATATTTATATATATAAATGTGTTCTATTATATTTCTAATAAGAAAAAAAGAGACTCAAATGACTTCAATGAGTAGCTAATAAAAACAAATAATGTTTTATAAATTACATGAAAGATAATTTCTTAAAAAAAGAAAGGGGGATTTACTTTCTATATTGAATAGGGTTAATATCTAGATTGAATAGATTCTGTATAAAAATATGTTTTTATGGAAATTCCAATTTTAGGAACAGTTTATCTTCATCTATAAATGTTTATGATAATTCCCTTTAGTTATATCATTTTACAATTCAAAAAAAAAAGAATAAAGGCTATTTCTCTAAATGATTCACCATGAAAAGATCTTAAGTTTATTTTGCTAATAAATATTTTGTAATTTTTTTTATTTTGAAAGTTTACACATTCTAAAACATCTTTCTCATGTCATAAATCTCCTTTAGTTCTGTTTTTCTTTTGTTATACAAATGCACAAAAAAAATACATGAACTTAGGTTTTGTTTTTGTTTTTTTATTTTTTTGTTTAATAGCACAAACACTTCTGTTTATTGAATACATATGGAGATATCTTTTTTTTATAAATGTATTCTTCTCATAAATTTTAAATGAATATATTTCTTCTTTCATCCTTGTATGTATTTCTACATTTAAAGTTACAATAATAATGCATAAAAGAAGTACATATACATGTTTACAAAAAAATGTCACTGTAGAAAAGAAATCTACTTGTCTTTTTAAATTTCTATCACTTAGAAGTAAACAACATTTAATCTGCATTCTCTAAGAAATTATCTGCATACATATTGAAATTATATTTCTCTCCGACATATGTATACAAATGCATATATATAAATCTACACATGAATATAAATATATATACCAGAAAACCTTTTTCTGTTATTAAATTATAAACAAAAACGAAATATATAATATTAAAAAATGGGGAGGGTTGGGCGTAGCACAACCCACTCACCACTTTCCCTACCTTAGTACTATTGGGGGTGTGGAGGTCGTGGCTTCCAACTCAAGAGTGGGGGCCGAGCCTTCTCTGCCCCCTCCGTAACCCTACTTCTATGCAGGGTCAGGGCATTCTATGTGCGCAAATAATATATGAAAAGAAAATAATAATAAATTAAAATGCCCCTGGCCCCTTGCTAAACTTTTACAAAAAAAAATAGAAAACCCTACAAAGAAAGAAATACTAAACAATGACATTTAAAGTATAAAAAAATCATAACCCTACATCCAACAAAGAAACTTGCAGCGTTTCCTATACGCGCCGCCATTTATACTAAGATCATACCCACACTTTTAATTGCAGTGACTGCCTCGATTATGCATCTCTAAATACTCAAATATTTGAATGTATATACATAGATATGTGTATATACATTTATATAGTTAAGAATTAACTTGATTCCTTGAATGAAAGAAAATCCTCATGGATTCAGCTTGGAAATAACAAAAACAACAACAAAAAAAAGAAGGGTTTGAGAGAAGTTGGGGAGAAGAGAAAAATGAAGGAAGAAGAGAAAGATGCTTCTTTAGCCTCTTCTTATTTTGGGTCCTAACCCTAATTTCAAATTAGGGTTAGGGTTTGTAAAATTAAGGAGTTGACTTTCCTATTACTGTTTAATGAAAGTGGTTTTGTGGGATTTTTTTAAAAACTTTACTTTTGGTAAGAACTCTTTTAATCCCTATTATTATTATTATTATTATTATTATTATTATTATTATTATTATTATTATTATTATTATTATTATTATTATTATTATTATTATTATTAGTATCTTTTCCCAAAAAAATTACCTTTAAACTTAATTAAATGAAGTTTAATGATTAATGAATTGAAATATAGTTATAACCATATTAAGTTGAAACTTTAAAATTATAATCTTATTAAAATTTTGTAGCTATAATTTAATTAAATTAACTTAATGTATTTAACGTTGAAACTATCAAATTGTGGAACAATATTATTCTTTGGGTTAAATTTCATAAACAAGAAACATTTTGAAGATATTAAAAGATCAAGTTTTAACCTAATGTTGTTTATTAGAGCAATCTAATTTTTTGAGTTAAATTTAACTATATTATTAAAAAAGTAACCTTTGTAATTAAATTAGTATTATTTTCATTAATATATTGATCAGAAACTTTAAAGGGAATATTTAATGGCCATTGGAGTAACCTAATTTTTATAAATAAGTAGTTTAATACTTTTAAATTAAATTGACTTTACACTATCTAACGAAATAAAAATCTATTAATGACTTTTTGACAAAGTGTTTTAATTAACTGTATTAAACAGGGAGTTAAAATAAATCCAAATCTATTTATATACCTCCATTAAATAAGATGATTCAATGCAACATAAATTAAATTATGTATTTTTTAAATTGATATTTAAATATAGTAATTATATAGTTGGGAACGTTGTATTAATATATTTATAACAATTAACGAGCATGTAAATATTAGAATTGTTAAAATATTTATTGTAAAGTGTTAGAACCTTATTAAATGTCATTGGAAATGAGTGATGGTCTAGGGAGGTTCATGTTTCAGTTTATCACTTAATGTAATTCCCTTGAAGTCTTGATTTTTAGTATAAGATGATTAGATGGTTAATTATCGTAAACGGAAAACCTAGTAAACGTCCTTCAAAATGTTTTGGTTAAGGGATGTTGACCCTCATCATGATTTTCCTTAATCCTAATTCTATCAGCGGAACTTAACTTCTCGATATAAACCTTTTCTTGACCTAGTTAACTTAGCATACATGTTGTAGTAAATTTTGACTATCCGTTCTTCTGCATCCTGCACCTGTTAGTTATGCTTTTCAAAAAAAACTTGTTCTATTTTTTCTTTAAATTTTTGCATGACACAATAACTATTTTGACTATCCGTTCTTCTGCATCCTGCACCTGTTAGTTATGCTTTTCAAAAAAAACTTGTTCTATTTTTCTTTAAATTTTTGCATGACACAATAACTATTTTACTGTGATCACTTTGACTGGTATCATCATCCATAGTTGTATTACTCTTTTCCAACTCAGTATTTTTCAGGTTAGACTCTGTAGCTTTCTCCTAATCAGCTTCAGTATCAGAGTCCTGAGGATTCTCATTAGGGGTTTCCCCTGACGATGAAATTTCCATTTCCCCAACCAAAATTTTGGACTTCTTACCAATATATGTGGAAAAATAAAAATCATTTTTCCTACAGGGAACACAATTCAAATCCTCATCCTCTGAATTCATCGAATAATTCACCAACTCAACTTTCTTGGTCGTCAAAGATGAGGAAGGGGATTCCACATTTATAGCCATGGATTTCACATTTTTAAATCTATTCACAAACTCATCATCCTTAACCAAACCATGGTTGGCATTATTTCTTTTTTTCCTAAGATTTTTACCCACAATAATAGGGATATTGTCCCTCATGTACTCAAAAAAACATTAGAATGAGTCACTCATGAAGAATAGACTTACTTGGGTCCTACCTATTCTCAAAAAAACTCTGATACAAGAAATTTTAAATGTAAAAAGACCATGAAATAAAATATTTATGACAAAAATTATTTAATAACACAAACTAGTGAGATTGAGCACACGAGAAACACCCTTTTAGAGTAATATACTCCATAAAAACAACAAGTATTTTGTGTCAAACCTCCTTAATAGTATTTAAAACATAGAAAACTTTATTTTTAAGAATACCACTTTTCTCAGCCACAGACTTAGGAAATTTATTAACCACCATTTTAGACACCTTCCTATTTCTGTAAAAGTTAATGCAAGACATGGGTAAACTAGTTACCTATGCAATAAGCTCCAAATTCAGATTAACGTGTCTTCCATCAACACTCACATAGTAATTCCTCCATCCAACAATGAAATTTTGGGTAATTCCTTTGTCCTACCCATATAATTTCTCTAGGTAGGGAAACGTTTGACTCGTACGAAGCTTTCTCCAAGTATTAGGGTCCTCCATCCACATCAAGCAGTTCACAGGCTCTTCTCCATTCAAGTTTTAACCCATCGTGGTTTGTCTCATAGGAATAGTATTCATATAAGAAGACAATAAAAAAATCCTATACTTTGAGAAAGAAGAAGTAAATTGACAGAAAGCATGCAGAAAAATAACAATTATGACAGATCACCTCTCTACGGAGGCCACCATAATTAATGACATGTTTATCCATCTACAATATTTCCATCATTATTATGAAATATTACCTCTTTACTATTGGTCTTTTCAAAATAATAAGACTAATATCCTCCACTTTAAGGTGTGCTATGTTGTGCTAAGTCATGAGAGATTAAATAGCAACACCTTTATTAGCGAACACATTAGAAACTTTATTTGACTCACAAAAGGCATGGAAAATATAGAAATTATTAAAGGACCCCAAAATACGTTTAGCTTTATAAATCGTATTTCCTATAGACCACGAAACCTTGAATTTTTCTTTAAGGTGGTTTATAATTGTAATGGAAAAAAAAGGGAATGAGATATGAGTGTATATATTATGTAATATATGTTTGGGGTGTGGGATGATAATATTTCCCTCTTAACCCTAAATTCATAAAGGGAAGATCCAAATTGATTAACCCTAAAGAAAGGATCAATGCATAAATGAATCAACCTATTAAGTATAAGGATAAAGAGCAAAACCCTAGCTCCGTCCTAAAGAAAAGAATATGTTTAATAGATCTAGAAACATTAAAACCTTAATTGAAATTATTTATAAAACAAGTAATAACCTCAAAATGTAATAGATCTGAAGAATGTTGTTTTCGGGTGTCTGCACTAAGTTTATGGAAGTTCTGCAACCAAATTGAGCACATAAACAGAGCGACAAAGAAAACCCAGAAATATTTTTCCAGATCTGCCTCAGGTTGATTTTGAACCTAAACAGAAAGTTGATCTTGACCCAGAATAGAAAGTTGATCATGACCCAAAATAGAAAGTTGATCCTGACCCAAAATAGAAAATCGACCTTAACATGCACAAACTGACAAAAACTATATTTTTGGATCCCAAATGTCTGCAGAAAAGGTATTTGGATGTGCATTTGAATTTGATGTCCTGAACCTGTACCTACAAGAAAAATGGGTTTGTTTGTTGGGGTCGAGGGGTATGCCTTGGTCAAACACCAATTTTGGAATTAACCTTATAATATAATGGAAATTGCATAGATAAACAAAGTAAATAAAGGAATTCACCTTGCTTGTATAAAAACCCTTGTGGATGATACAAATCCTTGAATCCAAAAGTATGTATGCTCGAAATGAATTTAGAATGTAGAATGTAGGATATAGGATGTCTCAAATCAATGGCCTTTAGATCTTCAACACCAATCTTGAATGGATCTTTGAATAGGAAGAGGCTTGCATGGATGTGAATGGAGAAATCTTCAATAAAAGGGCTCCATAGAGCTTGATTCCTTGAATGGATACCAATGGATCTCCTTGATGAATTGAATGCTTGAATATATTGGAAATTATTGAATTCTTGAGAGTAGATGCTTCCTTCAATAGATCTTGCATAGAGTTTTCATGGATGAAATCTCTTCTTGCGTCTTTTTTGTCTTAGAGAAAATGAGAGGAGAAGGCTTCCTTATATACCAATCTAGGGCATAATCTTCTAGAGAGGTCTACATAGGAGAATTAAATTCCAATTAGACCTATACCCCTAGAAGTGGACCTATATTAAATATAATTTCAATATTGTTTTGCCTCAAAGATGGAAACAACCGACCCAAAAGCAGGAATTAAGTCTTTCCGAATCCTAACATCTGAAAACCTTGGAAACCTAAAATTTGGATGCTCAATCAGTGTCAAGGTTGACTCTAACCTAGGTCAAGGTTGAGGTTGACCTTCACCTAGGTTAGGGTCAAGGTCGACCATGACCATGATGTGAAGGAACTCAGATTTGCAGATCAGGGTGCAAGAAATTGGTCAGAGAGAAGTGGAAAAGGGGGCAGAACAGGGGGAAAAGCCAGATCCAAGTCTGAGACCCATTCAATGTGCTTGACATGATCCCAAACTACTTACTTGGATGGCTAAACCAGTCCAAAATAGAATTTCTTCCATTTTCCAAATTTACATTTATCCCCCACTTTAGCAAGAGTATGGACTCGATGCAAAATCTTGGTAAAGGAGATCATAAAGAAAAAATAATCTTATCAAAATCAAAAGGGAAAAAGGAATCCTCAATCCACCAGGGACTTAATTATTTATCAACCCTAAGATCAAAATAAGAGAGACATCACCAGTCAAAGAGAAAGAGAAAGAGGGTGTGATTACCTTGCCAAATGAGAACCTATGTCACATTGTGAATCACATACAGAAAAAGTACAACTGGAAAGATGGATTTGAACCACCTAGTGAATGTGGCTAATCACTAGTCAACCCATCAAGATTTTACTCTTAGGAATATTCTACTCCAAAAAGTGCAAAGTCAACATATAGAATGATCTAGTCTTAAGGACACCTTTCATCCTTAAGGGATCAAAATATTGTAAATTAAAACTGGAAGGATTAAGGGATCCTATAAGGTAAAAATTCATGCTTTAAGGATTAGTCTCAAATCCATAAAGGGAAAAATTTTAAAATTTTTAAGTTTGAACATATTTTGAAAGTGCGTGTGTACAAAAAGTTAGCAGAGCATATACCCCCACATTAAAGTCATTTCTAACACTTTAACATGAGAAATGGCTTTAACGGAAACATAAACAACTCCACTAATTATGTTTCCACTACCAGATTCCCCCAAGCGAAGAAAAATTATGGGAAATACCACATAACATACAGAGAACACATAAGGGATCTAACTACCTTGGGATTAGCATGATCATAAGATAATATGTATACATAGATATGATATTATTGTTGAGTACATGTAACTAATTGAACATTTAATAATGTTAAGTTGAAGATAATGCAAGGCATTAAATCAGTTAATGGTTTTTATTGTCATTGATGTCAACTTGATATCATCTGTACGGTCATGTACATAACACCAAAGAGTACCTCAAAGAATCAATGGAACAAAGGTTATGCTTTTAGCAATGCATAAAATTCAAGTATTCACTAAGTGACAGACAACACTGATAGAGTGCACACCATCACTAAAGGCAAAGAAGAAAAGTCACAGTGATACCCGACAAGCAGAACACAATGTTGCCCGACGAAGAAAAAACACAAGATGCTCGATGAGCTGAAAACAAAGTTGCCTGATGAGTAAAAATCCAATGATGCCTAACAAACAGGGATCCAGAAGCTAACTAGAGTCACACTGATGGAACTATCAGTTATCACCGATGACTAACTTTAGAGTTCACCGACAGAAAAAAGAGTTTAGAAAATGACAAAATATCTAGCTGGCAAGAGCTAAAGATAGACTTAACTGGTTGGTTTCTTTTTTTTATTCGACCAGAGTTAAGTGATAGATTAAAAGAATATTTTTATAGTTGGCAAGAAGATAACTATGAGATAAATCATGAGTTATGCTTTAAATCAAATTGGATGGATTGTTTTTCACACCAAGAATCAACAATCAAGAATCAAGAAATAGTGAATATCATGTCTATATAAGAGACAAGCTTAATTCATTTTAAAAATGGGATTAAGGAGAGTGAATAGAAGAGGGATGTTGAAGAGAAATGATGAAGAATATCCTCATAGAGTCTTGATAAATAAAGATGAAGGAGAGCTAAAGAATTCTGCAGATACAGACAAACAGTGAAGCACAAATAATTGAATTTATACATTGATCAGAGAGGTAATGTACTTAAATAGATCTGAAAATATGCAATTCAAAGTTGCATCATGAACAGGTCATAGTGTTTCAGTTTAACCATTAAAGCATCAAGTCTCTTAAAAGAGCCAGACTTAATAGTCTTCTACATATTGAGGTACATCCCAAGGAGTCCCAAAAAGGTTGATTCATGAAAGTAGAATTGGACTTTCCCGATACCTATTGACAGTCTAAGAAGGATGTTGATTCAAGGATGGTAGCAATAGATGCCTGATACTAAGTGACAACCTCTATGTATAAAATATTCTAACAAGGTCACACTTAACAGTGTGATTGTAACCTTTAACAGGGTTGGTTCCTAACATGGCTTAGTTCAGAAGCGTGAAAATTTGGGGTACCGGACCCAGTGGTTTTTACCCTAACAGGGTTTCCACATTAAAAATTGATGTGTTATGTGTGTATGATTCTTTTCTTTATTGTTTTTTATCTGACATGGTTAACACTGGGTTGATCAGTATACTCTGCTTATTTACTAAGTTTCAGTAAATAGTTATACTTCTTATCAATAATCAAGGAGAATAAGGATAGACAAGCAAAACTGACAGACAGTTAAATCATTATTAGTATTTCATGGCATGCATCTTGTAGGGACATAATAATCTAAGGTTTATTGATTAGTGGTTAAAGTTTGAAGGATAAGTTTTTGAGGTCACCAATTCACCTCCGCCCCCCCTCTTATTTATTACTAACAATTGGTATAAGAGAATTTGTTCTTAGAAAGGAAGGTTTCAAGACCTAAGTCAAGATCATAAGATGAATAGATGAGATGTGTTGAAGCTGAACAAAGATAGCTTTACTTCATGGAAAAGTAGGAAAATACTCCACTTATCATGTATTGGTAATTATGTTACTCAATTCCTAGATACTGAATATGTGTTGCCCACAGAATCATTAATAGTAGATCAATTGAGAGAGAAGCATGAGCACAACTCCATGGTCATAGAGATTTCTTCCTCACTCTCTAATGCTGAATTTGAAGATGTCAAGGATTGCAAAACTGCAAATAAGATGTGGGACAAACTAAAGCTTGTACATGGAGGTGATACAAATGTTCTGAGAGCCAAGGAAGAAAGCCTTAGAGGAAAATTTGATGATCTAAGAATGAAAGAAGGAGAAAACATCACATAGTACAAAACAAGAATAAAAGAAGTGGTCAAAGCTATATGAGGAGTTGGAGGTACACTTTAAGAGGAGACAATGGTAAGTAAAATCTTAAGAACCTTACTGCCTATATATGCTATTAAAGTTTCTTCCATTCAAGAAATGAGAGTAGTAG
Source organism: Thuja plicata (assembly GCA_018584345.1). Lineage (NCBI taxonomy): Eukaryota > Viridiplantae > Streptophyta > Pinopsida > Cupressales > Cupressaceae > Thuja > Thuja plicata. The sequence goes on along the minus strand of MU228419.1, from coordinate 514,603 downwards.
CAAACAATACAGTTACTCTTGATAGTTTAATTGGTAGACTGATTTCATTTGAGATAAATAAATTTGATAATAGTGTCTTACCAAACTTAGAGTCTGCATTTAAGTCTTCTATGAGAATAAGAAAATCAAGTCATGGACACACATCTAGAAGAGATAGTGAAAGTGAAAGTGAAGAAGAAGATCTAGATGAAATAGAAGAACTTATGGCTAGAAGAATGCAGAGAGGCAAAGGTAAATACAAAGGCAAGTTACCACTAGTATGCTTTAATTGTAAAGAGATTGGACACTTTGCTGCAAGATGTTCTAACAAAAGAAAAGATGACAGAAGTAATGACAAATCTTTTGAGAAGAAATCTGACAGAGGTGATAACAAAGATTATAGAGGTTACCAACAATTAGAAAGAAGAGATACCTGAGACTACAAGGACAAAGGAAAGAAGGCTAGCTACCTAGTTGCTTGGAAAGATGAATATGCTGACACCAAACCTGATGAAGACATCGAGATGGTATTTGTAGCTGTGAAGGATGATTTAGATGAAGATGAAAGGTATGTAGAAAATGCACTCATATCTAAGGTTAGCAAGAATGACATATGGATTATAGATAGTGGCTTCAAACACCACATGACCGGTGATAAAGAAAAGTCTAACACTTTTGAGTATTATAATGCTGGTATAGTAAGGATGGGTAATGATACACCTTGTCCAGTGTAAGGTAAAGGAACTATAATGATGAATAACCTGATTAAATGTGAAAATGCTTATTGGGTAAAAGGATTGAATTATTATCTATTGAGTGTTTCTCAGCTGAATAATTTGGGTCACAGAGTAGCATTTGAGAATAAGAAGGCAAAGATCTTTAGTGAATTAGGAAAATTGATTGGTACCAGTGAACAGACTAAAGGTGACTTATTCTATCTGAATGATACTAACACCACTTTCTTAATGACTAGAAACAAAGACATATGGTTGTGGCACAAAAGATTGTGTCGTGTGAATTTTGACAACATGATAAAAATAAGCAGAAGGAGAAATGTAAGAGGCTTACTGACGATGACAAAAATAGACAACATCATGTGGAAGAATTGTCAAAAAGGTAAAATTACTAAGTCTAGTTTCAAAAGTAAAAACTATACATCTTATGACATTCTAGAATTAGTCCATACTAATTTATGTGGACCAATGAGGACAAAGAGTTATTATGGAGATAGATAATTTATTCTCTTTGTTCATGATTACTCTAGAGTTATGACAGTCATGTTTCTAAAAGATAAATCTGAAGCATTCAAGATGTTTAAATGGTATTAAGCTATGGTAGAGAAACAAAGTGGTGAGGATTTGAAATGCTTGAGTTTAGATAGAGGAGGAGAATTTATATCACATGAATTCACTAATTTTTGTAATGAGCATGGCATAAAAAGACAGGTTTCTGCACCAAGAACACCACAACAAAATGGGATTGCTAAGAGAAGGAACAGATCAATAGTTGATTGTGCTAGAAGACTAATGATAGAGAAAGAAGTCACCCAAATATTCTAGAGGGAAGCTGTCAATACTATTGTCTACACACTTAACAGAGTACAATTGAAGAAGGACACAAAGAAGACACCTTATGAGCTATGGTATGGTAAAACACCCAACGTAAGTTACTTCAAAATATTTGGTAGTCAATGTTATGTCTTAAAGGATCATAGAAATGGAAAGCTTGATGCCAAGAGTGATGAAGGTATTTTTCTAGGGTATTCTACCAAGAGAAAATCTTATAAATGTCTCATCAAGGATTCTAACACAATTGTTGAAAGTGCAAATGTAACTTGATAGATGAATTTGCAGAAAAGAATGACCTAGAAAGAACAAAAGAACTAGAGGAATAAAACAAGTTTGTATACTGTGATGAACCCAACACTCTACCCGAGCAACAGTGCTTAATTCCAAAACAATAGAATGTTGCAACTGACGGTCAGATTTCTGTTACCGACGGTCACGATAATAATCAAAATAAAGTGCAAGGTGGTGAAAAACATAATGAAGATAAAAATGATGACCAAACTGATACACAAAGAATTGTACCTATACTTGCAAGATATGTCAGAAGGAACCATCTAGAGATCCAAATCATAGGAGATAAGAAAGATGGTACAAGAACAAGAAGTAAGTATTTAGACTCAAATTGTTTAATTTTTGAGTTGAGATAGAATATGTCAATGTTGTACTAGATACTGAGGAATGGTGATGAAGGGCACTATTGCTCCCCTTAATACCACAAACATGCGACAGAAACAAAGAGAAACAATAGAAATTTGCAAGAATAGAAAATTGGCTTCTTATTATCTCCACAAATGTGGAATTACAAAATTTTAGAATTACAATATGCAAAGCCACATGGGCATTCCCCTTACAATATTCTGTAGGACAAAGCCTCGAATTATTACCCCGATCTACCCAGAACTGCCCTAGACAACACTATGGGCCTTCTTTATATAGGCAATTTCCACCGTCCTAGAAGGTTCCAGAAATCTAGCCATTAAGGCCGACTACCCTTAGCATTTAATTATTTTTTAATTTTATTACAAAAGGGTCGGCTTTAAATATTTACAAAACATGAGATTAGATAGCCCAACTTTTGGAAGCCATAACTTTTGAACCGTAGCTCCGATTGGCTATTATAACCACTTTCCAGAAAGGGGAGATCGCGATCTACATTGCTTGACTTGCGAAGCACCAGTCAACAAGGGGTTCGACGTCGATCCGGAGCCTCTAAGGTCCTGAAAATTGAGCTCAAAGATTTTGCATCCTCAAATCTCAATAGTAAATCCATAATAACTTTGCCAATACAGATGATTTGGCAATGAAATTCAACTGGCATTCTTATATGACTAAGATGAACCTTCACCTGGAAAATTAGAACATTCTGAGTTCAAACGACCAACTTACTAAAAATAGT
>MU228419.1:459032-491362 GCA_018584345.1 Thuja plicata | reverse complement strand
CAAGTGGGTGTACATACTACCAGATTACTATTTCTTAGCAACTCAAAGGTGGATAAATTGATTTAATCTTGCTTTAAACTACAATAGTTTAATACACACCTTGCAGATGATTGTTACTAACCTAATGCAAAGCTTAATAAGCCAGACTATGAAATTCATAAGAGCTACTATTAGTGTAACAAGGACATTCATCCCTCTTCTTTTTTAGTCTTAGACCTAGGAAGCATAACCTATTGATTCTCTCTCCAAGGAATCAACACAATAGACTATATTTCTCAATACAATCAAATAAACATGCATGCTTTCAAAACAAAAGAAATTAAAAATCAATTGATTTTAAAATTGATGATGAGAACCACTTGTTAGAACTTAGACCCGTGCCTAATCCAGGGCAAAGAGTCAAATGAAATGCAAATCCACAGAAAAAAAACTAATAAGAACACAATCAAAACTCCAGATAGAATGCCTAAAAACTGTCCTCTCATCCTCATATCCATGTATCAAATTCTTGTACAAGAACTAACCCTTTGGAATTACTCACAAGATTAACTCTTCCCTTGAAAGAAACTTATAAGAAATCACACAGTTACCTTATAACTAATAGTCTAAGATGCTTTACAAACTACACATACAAGAGCATGAAATAAGTACAAAAAGACATCATATATCTTAAAGTGGAGATTCCACTGTATTTTATTAATATCTTTCTGATTCAATATATTCAGATCAAATCAAAGCTTGAAGAATTGGACAAATATTAAGTCTACCTTGCAATTGTAAATTCACCATCCTTAATAATACATTACAAATTGCTATATATACCCAACATTAGCCATCTTGGAATCCTCAAAATTTGAGGATGCAAAAATATTTGGATGGCTAAACTAACCCTAAGGACATTAGAACAAAAAAATTCTAGTTAGTCCTTTTGACATTGGAAAGACAAAATTAGTTAGCAACTGAGTTTTATCTTCAATATTCAACCTTTGGAACCTTTGTCTATTGATATTCTAAATAAATTCATATAGTTGCAACGAGACCTAGTGACCACCATTCCAAGCTAACTTACACTAGTCTTTGAGATAGTTATCCTCCCTGTACTTAGAGATTAGGTGCCAGGTGTCTTTTTCACTCTTCATCCATTATGTCTAGATCAATAGCTGGAACCCTTTTCTTTTAAGGCTTGGTGAGAGAGTTCCATGTTCTTACCTCTGCCTTTTTAGGCCAACAAAAACTTTGGGTGCTCTGAATTTGTGTCTTCTAGCACTCCCATCTAGCATCTATTATCATATTAACATTTGTTACAAACTTGTTAAATTTTGTTTTAGCTTTGAAATCTTCGTCCAAGATGTTGTTGAGTCTTTGCATGTCCAAGGTGCCATCATCTAAGATAAATTCCTCCTTACTAGGAAATAAGGTTTAAAAATTGCCTTTCCACACTCCCATAGTTTTAAGTTGATCATCTTATCCTTTTATTAAGGGAATGAACCTATTGTATCCTAGGAAAAACATTTTTATTCTCACCTCTATCTAATTAACCTTTCCTTTCAAGAAGGACAAGATAGCACTGAATTGATCTATTTCCTCTCCCACTTGGTACACAATCTCTAGGAGGTCTTCCCTACGAGGTTGCAGAGATTCCAATCCTTAAAAAATTTGACTCCTAACTGACCATGTAGAAGAATATAAATTCAAGATTGACACATAATTATTTTCCTCTACTTGTAAGCCAGGCAATTTCCTGTATGCACTATACACTAAGTCAACCTTATCCTTTAGGATATTGATCCTATGATGAATGTTTTTTGTTAGTGCACCTAATACAACTTCATTGTGCTCCCTAACTTCTTTCCTTGTTTCTGCTAAAGTATGCTCTCTTTCCTCTATTTGTATCTTAGAATCCTATACTTCTTTTGGTTTTGTAGTGGAAACCTTAGGCTTGTCTAGGAATTGTTGTGTAACCTCTTCTATTAGCTTCTCTTGTGCTTTGATCTTGATTAGACCTAACTTTCTATCTTTCACAATATCACTAGTTTCACTAGTGAGCTTCTTCAAATTTTCAGACATTTTGACAACTTTGGCAACATTCAATTGAGCAAAATGGGTGAGCACTTGGGAAATCTCCAAGTCTCTTATATTCAAGATTGACTAGATAATCTTGTTTCATTCCATTTTCTCCTGAATGTTTATTAGGGATGGATTTTGATCCTTTGGAGCTGGGCTCCACATTGCTAATGCTTGAGATTTGGGATTGTATCCAAATCTTCTGATCATCTCCCCAACGTTTGTTTCTGATGATAGATTTACATTAGGTTTCTTCCTTAATTGATCTATAATAAAATAAGAAGCCAAATCCAAACCCTCTACCAAAAACATCCCACTAGACTTTACCAGTTGTCTTGCTTCTTCTTATGTGAGTTGCTCTGGCTCAGTATCATAATCCTAAAATATTTGTAGAGCCTCACTGGTCACTAGATCACCACCTACCAATTATAGTTGTGCACCAACCTACAGTTGTTTGTTCCAAATGAGGAACTCTTTGAACTCCTTGATCTTGGTGAAATTTTCATCCTTTATAAATTGATCCTTATATATCAATCTTTCATCAATGCAAGTAATTAGAGGTAAATCTATTTCCTCCTCTTCATCTTTTTTTCACATTTTCTTCCCTGTTGTTATCTGTTTTCTCAAATTATGGTCATAGGCTCTATTACCAGTAATTAGAGCACCAATTTGGTCTTTCTTCTATGATGGTTCCCTAGTTTCAACTCTTTGTCTTTTTGGTGGGGGCTCATTTGTAACCTCAGTTTCTGGGACCTTAGTTAGGTAAATTATGTTTTCACTCTCAGTTGCTTTCTCTTCAACAAATGCTTGGTTTACTGGAGGGGAGCTAGGTAATATGTACTCCTCATCACTATCCTCATCATACTCTAATGATGAATGCCCTTTATGGCCCTTCTATGGCACTACAAGTTCATCTTCTAGTTGATTGCATAGAAAATTGTAGGACCCTATCATGGCATCAAGCCTCTTCAAATACAACAAGCTTTGGAAGAAACTCCCAAAGGAGATGCTTTTTCTCTTTACTTTCCTCTCCAAGTCCATTAATTCTTTAAATTTCTCAGCCCTTTTATTAACCTCCTCATTTTCCAGTATATTTATTATAAGTTCCTCTTCCATGCATTCATCATGGTCTTTTATGTAAGGAATGGTGGGTGTCAACAACATCTTATCACTTAAAATGAAGTCGTCTGTGTCTATGTATTTGTAAAGGGAAACATTCATTCTATAGTAGCTCATCCAATTATTTACTGGGTCTAATTCTCTTTTACAAATTGCAAAATTGTACACCCTAGACTGCCTTGGGGTAAATGTACCCTTTCTATGAAGAGCAAGGTGTTCCTTGTTTGTCAAAATTAATTGGCTGATGATTTCCATTGTTGCAATCCTTGGTGGCACATGGAATCAAAAAACATGGGGTGGGCGAATGCAACCATACACCTTGATTAATGTGAAATTCTTCTCATCATAGAAGTCACCCCAGTGGTGATCTCCTGGCCACTTATCAACATATTGGCATGGCCTAAGCAGTTGTAGTACCTTTACTGGTAGCCTTGTCTTGTTCACACCTAAAGACTTAAGCATTGGCTAAACTATCCAATTCTCAAAGGAACATAACTCTTGTTCCCTGAAATTATAATTCCACACTCTCAGCCAAAACTGTATGGGGTTTGCTTGGTTCTAGTGAAACCTTTAAGGCCTCAAATATTGACAATTCATGATAGGAAAATTGTAGTATAAAATTAAATGAATTAGAATGGAATAATGCATGAATATGGGGTTATCCTTATTTTTTTGGATATCAGAAAATCCTTGATGCATTTGACAAATTATATAATTTATATAATCATAATTGGTACTCGTATGAGGGCTTTGCATATCTAGGACCATCATTAGGATGTTTAAGGTTATTCTCTCATGTCCTTCATCATTTCCTAACACTGCATAATACATAGGAGATATACTTCATGTAGAAGTTGAGGTATTTTTAGTAATATGGGGCAATCCCTGGGATGGGTGTAATGTAATTCTTCATTCTCCTTGGCACATGATGTTCCTGGATCAATTTGGAAGTGATGCTAGATTCTCTCGTATACCTATTCTCTAAAATTTTCAAGTTTATCTTTGTGGCCATGGGATGGTATACGTTGAATGGTTTCATTAATGAGTTTCTATCTAGGGTTACTAAGGCTTTCCTATCATCCCTCTTTATATTTTTAGTTAGGGTATCATATCTACTAGCCATATCTAAGCTAAAATCAACATCCTCAAAGATGTTGAGGAATATTAATCAAATCCTCAAAGATAAAATCAACATCCTCAAAGATAAAATCAACATCATCTATGAGAGTGTCGAAACTTATCTTTCTATTCTAACTTTATCTAGGCAACAGGGAGATGAATTCTTCAGAATAATTGTGCTTTCCTTTCATGTCATCTTCGGTATCACCAGTTCTTTGACTGGTGGAAGCTTCACTCATTTCCTGACTCATCTTGTTCTATTCCAATTTATCTCATCAAATTCAAGACAAATCTACTTCCAAATCACACACTTCCAATTTTTGATCACCCAATCTATTCTGGAGCACTAATAACCACTTGAACTCCTCAAATTTGAGACTGAAAATTGACCTCTTTTACTCTATGAACTTGAAAAACACTATTTTATTGATACACTAATAACTTGGCAAATTCTCACTCTAAAAAAAATAATCTCTTGGTAAGAAGAAATTATTAATGATTATCCCTATTTATCTCTGAATCATCAATGCATAGTTCTCATAATTACGATTCAATCACTTCTGGCTTCAATTTCTCATGCTGTGAAATCAATTTCTCTTCTAGCCGTAGCCTATGAAAGTGATAGGAAATCAAATATGAATGAGTGATTTCTAATAAAAAACCATATTATAATCAAAACAAGATCTAATTATGATTTGATTGGCTATCTCTCATACAGCTCAGGTACCCTTTATTACACTTGTCATAAATTTCTGAATTTATATTGGTTGGCAACTGTACATCTTGGTGCCAAAGAAAAGTTTTTATTTTAAATATGGTTCTACTTCTTGCGACCTTAGGACTATGTAATCTCCTTGTCGCTGAATTTTTTCTTTAACTTTGGTTTCATACTGAGACTCAGTGACTGCCACACAATCAACCTTTTGATCAACAGTTATCTCCTTGTCCCTAGATAAATTCACTTAACCCATATCCTTCTGGAGACACGATGACTAAAGCCTTTTCAAACTCTTCTTTGACCTTGGTTTACTTTAGGAGAATTGGAAACTATGTAATCTCTTTGTCACTGAGAAGATATTTTAACTCAAAATTTATATGGAGATGACGCGACAAAAATATTTATCTCTTAATCGTTGTATAATTTTACCTTTATTGCTTTCACCTAGTGACAACTTGACTACCATTGATCTTCCTTTATCTATATTTGATGGTTGTCATTGAGTCTATAGATCAATAAGACAAATCCTAATTTATCATGAGACAACACGATAGGCATCTGATCAAAGCTTTGTCAGAAGAAAATCAATAGTTCCTGTGAAGTCTCTTAATCCTTGGATGACATCACTCATCATTTTGAGACTCAGTGACAAGGAACCATTCTTGGATCCACCAAATGCTATATGTCACTAAAACATTTGTCCACCTGTTATTAGTACATGGCCATGAAACTGCATGTGTCATGAATCATCTTTCACATCAACCCTTAGCTTGACCCTAACTAGTCTTTAACCCTGGGTAATCAATTTTATTTTTTGTCTCATAGTCACTAAATGAATTTACATTGATCATGCTTATCTGGAGATAACCCCACTACCATTGATATTTCTCTTTTCTGCATCTAATGGTCAGTGCCGAGTCTCCAGATCTTCAAAGAAATTTCTAATTCTTGATGAGACTTCACGACTATTATCTCCAAGTTGCCAATTGTACTTCTTTTTATTAGAGACTATGCGGCTGATGAAAATGTGTCTCAACTATCGTTTTGTCTCCTGATCGCCAGATCACTTTTGACTTTTCAAACCTTTACAACAACCTCATGATTGTTGTTGGATCTGTCTTCATGTAATGGTTGTCACTGAGTCTCACGATTCTTAACTTAACCCTTGATTTATTTTTCCAATAGGCCACAACACTAATTTTGACATTAGAATTTAACTTGGGTTTGTTTAGGATACTTTGTGACTATAATATCTCTTTGTCACCAAATGTTTTTCAAACTACAGGGTTAATGATGAGACTTCCCGACCACCATAGGATCTAACTTGAGATGGATGGTTTGCATTAAGTCTCCATATCCCTTGAGGTATGCGTCTTTTATGAGGAGATAATGTGACAAAGGCTTTTCCCTAAGTCTCTAGAAAGAATGGAATATTATTTTTAGCCTATGAGACTAAGTGACTAACATAAAAGCACATGAAAGTTTCTCAGAACTTAAGTTACAAAAAAGTAACTTGAAGATAGAAACTTGACTGAGAGATTAGGGTTTTTTGCCATTTTCAAATAGAGGTAACCCTATAACTTAGGGTTTTGACATTTTTTATTAGGTTTATGGCCAAAAACATCATTTGCAGAGATATTCAAACACTTTTAGCCATGAATTTAAACTCTTTAGCACGTAAATGACTGGGAATTTCAAAATTTTACTGGGAAAACTTAAAAATAGGAAATACAACCAACAGTGGCTCTATTTGAGGATGTGTACACACAAGTTTTTATTAAGAGCCATAGATCTCTAGGAAAGTAGACCAAAACTGCACTAACCTATTACTGAAACAAACACACAGCTAGGAAGGAAACACACAATAGAAGGAAGCACACTTCTACATGATATACAACTACTGTGCATGGAACAAAAGATCTAATTGAAGAAGTTTTTTAGGAATTGTCCATGCACTGGAAATTCCTGTTCTTCATCATCCATATTCCTAAGGAAATATGTGTCCTTTCCAAAAATCTAAGATAAAAAGGCCCCAACCATGGTGACTCAAATTTTTTATGCTTGCCTTTGTCTTCAGCCCTGGCATTCCAATGCAACACAAAATCACTAGGCTGGAACTTTCTTTCATGTTCCCTTCTGTCAAAAATTTATTTCATCTTTTGCTACAACTTGACATTTTCCCTTTGACTATTCCTCCTCATCTCATCCTACTCTACTAATTGGACCATTCTTTCCTCCATAGGTTTAGAAACTTGAATATCCTCATCTTGAATGAATTTGTAAATTTGGAGTAAATTATTGACAGGCATCCTTGACTGAACACCATACATCAATTCAAAAGGAAATTTTCCTGTAGCCTTCTTGACAATAATTCTATCTACCCATAGGGAAAGTTTTAGTTTTGCATTCCACACCCTTTTGTTACTTTCTAGGGTCTTTTTAAGAATCTGTAGAATACTCTGGTTACTTGATTATGCCTTCCCATTAGTTTAAGGATGATAAGGGGATGAATAAGAAATTAAAATTCCCATGTTAGAACATAAATTAGCAAATTCTTCAGATCTGAAGCACATGACATTTTCCATTACTAGTTTGAGTGGAACACCAAATTGAGTGATCACATTGCTCATAATAACTCAATGACCACTTCATTTGTAGCTTTCTTAGTTGGAACTACCTCAAGCCATTTGGTAAAATAACCAGTTACCAATAAAATCTAACTGTGTCCTCCACTTGAATTTTCATTAAATTCCCTAATAAAATCCATTCCCCACATTGTGAAAGGGGCTTCTACATCTACGAGGTTAAGTAGTAAAGCTCCTGAGAATTTCATCTTTCTTGAGAACCTTTGGCAAGGTTCCCATTTTCTCACAAATGCATGGATATCCTAAAAAAAACAAGGCCAATGATAGCCTTCTCTTAAAATCTTGTGAGATGTTGATCTAGGAGAGTAATGACCTCTAGACATTCTGACATGCATTTGTTTCAATACCTCTTCAAATTTCCCTTTATCAAGACAAAACAACAATATGCCATCCCTATTTTTCCAATATAAATCACCATCCAATAGGACATATTTTTGAGCCTGTAACCTTAGACTTCTTTTTTGGTTATCATTTAAACTTCCTAGACAGGTGGCATTTTTAAGGAAATACACTATTTCTTCATAGCAGGGCTACATCTCAATGCTTTTAACAACCTTTTGATCAGTATCAACACTGTTCACATGAAATAAGGCCAAGTTTTCTTTTGTCATCAACTTTTCCAGTCCCAGTCCTCTCACAAATTTGTGATATGAATGTCCAAGTCAAATTCTTGATCTTTGTTTACCCATTTACATCTTTTTCCAGTTACCTCATTCTGGACAAAAATATCTTTCACAGCAGCATGAGGAACATATGCATTTACTTTTTCACATATAAGATAAGGCCTGAAAGCCTTAACTGTGTTTACCAAGGCATAGGCCTATTTCTCCATCAACTAGTAGTTGAACTTAGTTGATTGCAAGGACTTTTTGAAAAAATGCTATGAGATGTTCAAAGCCCTCATCATCCTTTTATAGTAGGACTGCAACAATAGTATGGAAAGAAGCAAATGTAAACAAAGAAAAAGGTTTGGTATAATTAGGGGATACTAAAAAAGGGGCTTCATAGATAGTTTGTTTAATCGTTTCAAAATCTAATTGTGCCTCTTGATCCCATTCAAATTTCATATCCTTCTTCAGCAATTTGACTATGAGTTTAACAAGTTGTGCAAAGTTTGCAATGAATCTCCTCACAAAATTTATCTATCCCAAGAATGCATATATGCCTTTCAATTTTTTAGGAGCAAGTACCTTTCAAATAGCCTCAATTCTTTATAGATCTACTCATACTCCTTTTTTTGACACAATGTGGCCTAAAATTTTCCCTTCAATGACAAAAAAGTGGCATTTCTTTGGGTTAAATGATACCCCATACTCTAATGCTTTGAGCATAACTTTTCCCAAATTATTTCAGTAGTCTTCTGCCTTCTTTGAAAAGGCTATCAAATCATCCTAGTAAACCACCATAACGAGATCTATATGATCCTTAAAGGCTACATCCATAGCCCTCTAAAAAGTTGCACCAACATTTTTCAAGCCAAAAGGCATGCGAGCATAAACATAAGTACCCCAGGGAGTGGTAAATGATAACTTAAACTATTTAGATTCTTTGACAAGCACCAAATTGTACCCTGAAAACCCATCCATCATAGAAAATAGGTTGCATCTAGTGACCTTGTGCAATATAGCCTCCATATTTTTCAATCCATAATTATCTTATAGTGAGGCCACATTCAGGTTTCTAAAGTCAACACATAATCTTATATCCCTGTTCTTGTTTCTCATAGGGACCAAATTAGAAACCCTTGATGAATGTCTAATGGGCTGAATTATGCCTGAATCTCTCAACTTCATCAATTCTATCTACATTTTGGTATCCAAAAATGGATTGATTGGCCTCTATTTTTTCCTAAAGCGTTTCACATCTTCTTTAGGAGGGATATCATGTTGGAATAGGTATTTTATATAGGCTTTCAAATCTTCTTAAGACTAGGTAAAAACATGTTGATACCTTTTTAGCAGCCTTATCAGGTTCAATCTCACATTTCTATCCAACTTTTTATAAATATAGACTAATTGAGGAGATGTTTCAGATCCTAGATTAACTTCTTCTAAATCTCCTACCTTTGTAGTGAACTTCTGGGACATATAGTTATCATTTATACTGAACATTCCCTCTAATTAAACCAATCCTTTGGGAATGTGATTAGTAGCCATCTGGATAACTTCTTGGTCAAAAATATATTCCTTACCATCCACAACTGCTACTAGGGATTCAATGTCAATCTTCTGACCATCATATTGATCTACACACTTGATAAACCTAAGGATATCATCATCATCCTCAAATACTTTCCAATTATGAATATTGTCAGGGACTGCAGGTCTATTTTTAATTTCTACCATAGACATTCCAGTAAGGGTAACATCATTATTTTTTAGACCAACATCAGCCAGGAAATCTGCCATTATGTTATTTGATCTCTTTATCCATAGAATATTAAAGGCATCAAAAAATTATATCCTATCCCAAACTACATACTTGTACAATTTCAATCGATCATATTTGGTAGCATAATGTTCCCTTATTTGATATATGATTAATTGGGAATCCCCATGAATGTTCAAACATTTAATATCATGCTTAATGGGAATATCCATTCCCAAAATTAAAACCTCATACTCAGCTGTGTTATTTGTACAGTGAAAGGTCAACTAGAAAGAATACTTAAAAGTGATACCTGGTGGGGAAATGAATAAGAATCCTACTCCTGATCCTTCCTTGGAGCATCCTCCATCAAAGTATAGTTTCCACAGTCCACTTTGTTGCAATAGAAATTCATCAACAATTAGGTCAGTATTTTTTACTTGTGGTTTGATCTCTTTCACAATAAAATTTTCCATATTAATATCTACATAGCACTTCAATTGGTCAAGAAGAACCACCTCCACCATGACAAGTGATCGAGGTTCTCTATACAACTTGAGCTCATTAAAATTTACAGGGATAGTTGCATAGGACAGATCTAACTACATTTTTCCACCCACTACTGCAGCCCATTCTCTTGATAGAAGAATACTATAAAATGGTTTAGTATCTACAACAACTATGTCCATTCTATAGGTTTCTTCAGGGAAAGAAACAATTTTTACTTCAATGTCTTTCAATGTTCCTATAATAAGAACTTCCCTATTGTCCATGAAATAACAAATTCATGCAGGGGTGGTGACTTGAAGGCCCAATTCCTTCATGAAACTATAAGACATTAGATTTCATGCACCACGAAAATCTATCATGCAATTTTTTACAAAGAAATTGTTAACCATCAAGGTGACATAGAATGGGTCAACATATAATGGTTCTTGGGTAATTATGTTACCAATGCAGATATTGGAAAATTCTTTACATTTTTATTTTCCTTTCTCTTTCTCTTCTCTTTCCTTGACAAGTGGACTTTCAGTTTTATTATCATTTGAAGTCAAGGATGTTTTCTCCTTGTTTGGTACAGATACATCATCAATCCCTCTCAAAAGTGCCAATGCAGCTTCTTTATGCTCTTTTATTTTCAGCATCTCCATCAGTGGGACTGAAACTTTCATTTGAGTTAGAACATGTTTCATTTAAAACAAGGGTAATTCAGAGGATACATCACTCATCTTTCTACCTATCTTGTATTTATCATTGGCTACTTGTTCCTCCTTTTCTTCTTACTTTTCAACATTATTAGAAGAAGGCCCTGCTTCTCTCATAGAACTTTTATCCTTACTCTCTTTGGAAGGAGAATACATAGCATCTTGAGGGGAATCCTTTCTGACATAGGCAGGGGTATATTTACCTTGAGCTTCATGCATTCCTCTAATTATCATATTATATACATTTATGGCTTGTTTAATGGCTGCAAAAATCAGAGATCTTTTTTCCTCATCGGTAGGGGCTTTAGAATGAGAATGGGACTTTTCATTTCCTACTATTAATATAATCCCTTATGAGACAATATCAGCCTCATCACTTTGACAAGGTACAATTTCTTATTGATTTCCTAAATAAAAAGTTTCTTCCTTATACAAATCATCAGAAGGTGAATCACCATCTTAGAATCATGGATAGGGTTTCCTTACTATGAACATATTAATGGCAGGGCCTTCTTTCCCTGCATCCTTCTCTTCTGTCTAATCAAACAAGGGTTGGGCTACCACACAGTGATATGTAGAATGTGGCATATTGTAGGCATCAAACAAAGGATTATTTTTAACATAATTTGCACTATTCCTTTTTAGGGGATCAATGATTTCCTTGGCTTTTGGCTTATCTTGTCCATAAGGGATTGCCTTGCAATTATTCTAATTTTTTTATATGGGTAGTCTCTCAAGTTAGGCTACTTATCAAACCTTTGGTTAGCCTATTTATTTTCATGGTACTTTCCCTTGTTATTCTTATCCATTTTGGCAGCAAAATCTTTTACTACACTCACTAGTTTGTCAATTGTCTCATCTTCTTTGACAGTCTTGTTGGTTGGTCCTTTTTCTTTCCAAAGTTTATTGTCTTCCCTTTTTCCCAATTTTCTTAATGCTCTCCTATTACTTTCAATATCAATAGCTGTTTGTATGCATCTCTCAATTTTGTTGGGTTTTTGTCTCTAAGAAAATAATACCTTTTACCATCAGCAACATTGATAGATGTTGTCAGGCATACTTCCTCATCTAACCTCAATACTTGGAATATTTTATTCATGGCATTTTGAAATCTATTGTTAAAATCATCCATATTCTCATTAGGGAATTTTTTGATCTTATTGAATTAATTCAACATATATCCAGAGTTGACATGTTCTCTATATTTTCCCTAAAAGAATTTACAAATTCATCCCAAGATGTAATACTATCATTTGGTATATTTCTAAACTAATCCCTAGCATCATCTATTAAAGACTAAACACAAAGCTTCATGATAACATCTTCATTTTAAATTTCTAAATCAGTTATCTTGTCACTAAAAGCCTTTAAATGTTCTTCACAAGTAATGACATAATTTCCTATGAATTTAAGGATTTTGTCTCTTACCTCATTGGGGATCACATTTGGGTGACCTGGAATACCTTCAAAGAAGAGAGCTCTATATTTGTTCATGTGAACATGTCTTCTTTGGAAATTACCCAACACATTATTGCCACTTGGTTCAGTTGTCCCTCTTTGATTTTGAATTCATGGGGGGACATTTTTTTTTAGATTAGAGACATGAGAATTACGACCAGGACCAGTAAATTGAGGAACTACCTTTGGGGTAGAAGCATGTGTACTTGAATTCAGGGCAGCAGACTAAATTCCAGGACCAACACTTCGAGGATTTGGGCCACAAATTTTAGACTGATTTTTGTTGCTGCATCCCATGGTTGACATGCATAGAGTTACTAGTAGTAGTGTTGGTAGTAGCATGTAGGATAGCAATTTTCATTCTCATGTCAGCTGTAGTAGCTTCCAATTCCAACTCTTCTAACTGTTTGGCTAAGTCCTCCTTATCCTTTCTAGCTTGTTCAATCTCTAAATCAATTGGAGACATTACTGAAGGGATAGTCACATTTTATTTGGGCTCACTTATAGTAATACCAACAAACTTTTGTTTACCCTTGTTGGGGACATCCTTAGTGCTTGAATCTAGTTTTGCACTTTGCTCAACCTTATATGGGTGCAACTATCTAATAACAAGTCCTTCCTTTTCAAACTCATCTCTGCCAGAGTTTGATTTTTTATTTTTGATTTGCAGCTTTGTTCCTTAAATCATCAAGGCTACCAAATAATTCTTTGTCTAGGCCTTTAACCTCTTCATTTAGGCTCTTAGCCTTGAGGTCATTTCTCCTTGTTTCAACCAAGAGTTCTTCTCTTTCTACCAACAAGTCATATAACTCCTTCTCATTCCTTGTTCTTGCATTTGATATTTCTATCTCTTGCTCCTTTTTCCTTCTTCTCAAAGTCAGAACCTCATCTCTCAATTGATCAGAATCATAAGAATTTTTCTTACCAGTAGATGTTTCTTCACGTGGAGAAATATTTTCTTCTACAAAGAAAAACCCTACATTTGTTATTTCTCCTTCTATGAAAGGACCAAAAAATGTCTCATCTTGTGTAGGACCTTTATGCCTTGATTGTTGAGCATCCTCAGAAGAAGATAACCTTCTTTTAGGGATAGGGGTTTCCATTCTCCCCTTAGATGTACTTGGGGAGTCATGTTTAGAACCCTCTCTCTTTTACCATTATTTCCTCCCAGGTGTATGGAGCTCTTCTCCCATATCCTTGTCAGGATTAACTTTGAAATATGATCTAGTATTCCTTTGTCAACTCATCTTTTGAGGTAGATAAATGTATTCAATATACTGACTATGGAAATTTCAATGGAATGCATAGAGATTTAGAGTTATCACGTGTCTTTGCAAAGGACAAATATATGAAATATAGCTGAGAATCAATTCCCAACTTAGATGTTTCTTTAGAATAATAAGTCTAAACAAAGTCCTTATGTGAGGTTTTAACAATAGTTTCTCACCTTGGCCAAATATCTAATCAGAAGAGCACTATTCTTTGCTGCATGTACTTGTGTAGATTCACCTTCTCGTAGAAATATATCTTCAAAAATATGAACAAGGGTGCACCAAAGAATTGAGAACCACTATTCAATCCATGTGAGATAATATATGTATCATTTTCAGGATCATAAATTTCATGCAGTGTGCGACCATAGATAAGTAGAATAAACTCGGTCTCACAATTACTAATAAAAATAGACTTATATATAGAAGCAAAAGGATTAATTCATTGATAAACATAACTTCTAGATATTAAGATATCCCCACTAGAGTCACCATTTTGTTAGCACTTTTTCTTGTTGAATCAATATATAGGTATTTAAGCTTGACTCTCAGATTCCCAACATTAGATTCACATAGAGAAAGGGCTAATTAACAAGGATATTATCCTTCATCACTTCAGCTTCCACAGACCGAGACAGGTGTACCTACTACCAAATTACTATTTCTTAGTAACTCAAAGGTATATAAACTGGTTTACTCTCTCTTTAAACTATAATAGTTGAATACACACCTTGTAGATGATTGGTACTAACCTAATGTAAAGCTTAATAAGCTAGATTATGAACTTCACAAGAGCTAATGTCAGTGTAAGAAGGAAATTCATCCCTCTTCTTTCTTAGTCTTAGAAGTAGGAAGGATAACCTATTGATTCTCTCTCCAAGGAATCAACACAATAGACTGTATTTCTCAATACGATCAAATAAACATGGATTCTTTCAAAACACAAGAAAGTAAAGATTAATTTATTTTAAAATTGATGATGAGAACCACTTGTCAGAACTTACACCAATTCCTAATCTAAGGAAAAGAGTCAGATGAAATGCAAATCCACAAAAAAACTACAAATAAGAAAATAGTCAAAACCCCAGACAGAATGCCTTACAAACTGTCCTCTTATCCTCACATCCATGTATCAAATTTTCATATGAACCCTAACCCTCTAGAATTACTTACAAGTTTAACTCTTTCCTTGAAAGAAACTTATAAGAAATCACACAGTTACCTTCTAACTAGTTTGTCTAAGATGCTTTACAAACTAAACATACAAGAAAACAAAATAATTATAAAAAGACATCATAGATCTGAATGTGGAGATTCCACTATATTTTATTAATATCTTTCTAATTCAATACATTCAGATCAAATCAAAGCTTAAAGAATTAGACAAATATTAAGTCTGTCTTGCAGTTATAAATTCACCATCCTTAATAATACATTATAAATTTCTATATATACCCAACATTAGCCATCTTGGAATCCTCAAAATTTAAGGATGCAACAAGCTATGAATGACTAAACTAACCCTAAGGACATTAGAAGACAAAATTTGTAGTTAGTCCTTTTTATGGTGGAAATAATAAATAAGTTAGCAACTTAGTTTGATCTCCAATCTTGAACATATGGCACCTTTGTCTATTGATATTCTCAATAACTTCATATAGTTGAAACAAGACCTAGTGACCACCATTCTAGGATAACTTACACTAGTCTTTGAGATAGTTATCCTCCTTGATCTTAGAGATCAAGTTCCAAGTGTCTTTTTCACTCTTCCTCCATTATGTCCAGATAAATACTTGGAACCTTTTTCTTTTTTAGGCTTTGTGAGAGTGTCCCATGCTGTTACCTCTGCCTCTCTAGGCCAACTAAAATTTTGGGTGCTCTGAATTTGTCTTTTGCCACTCCCATCTAGCATCTATTATCATCTTGACATCTGTTACAAACTTGTTAAAGTTTTTTTCATCTTTGAAAGCTTCATTTAAGATTTTATTGAATCTTTCCATGTCTAAGGTGCCATCATCTAAAATAAATCCCTCCTTACTAGGAAATACGGTGTCAAACTCACCTTTCCACACTCCCATAGTTTTAAGTTGATCATCTTCTCCTTTTATTGAGGGAATGAACATATTGTATCCTTGGCCAAACATATTTATTCTGGCATCTATCTGATTAATCTTTCCTTTGAAGAAGGACAAGGTAGCACTAATTTGATCTATTTCCTCTCCCAGTTGGTACACAATCTCTAGGAGGTCTTCCCTATGAGGTTGCATAAATGCAAATCTTTCAAAAAGTTGAGTCCTGACTGACCATGTAAAAAAATATATGGATTCAAGATGGACACATAATTATTTACCTCTACTTGTAAGCCAGGCAATTTCCTATATGCACTATACACTAAGTCAACCTTATCCTTCAAGATATTGATCC
The DNA here is from genome assembly GCA_018584345.1 of Thuja plicata. Taxonomy (NCBI): domain Eukaryota; kingdom Viridiplantae; phylum Streptophyta; class Pinopsida; order Cupressales; family Cupressaceae; genus Thuja; species Thuja plicata. Next base: position 474,972 of record MU228419.1, on the reverse strand, counting down.
TATGCTGAAACATTTCTCTTAGTGCTCCTAATACAACATCATTGTGATCCCTACCTTCTTTCCCTATTTCTGCTGAAGTATGCTCTATTTCCTTTGTTTGTATCTCAACATCCTATACTTCTTTTGGTTCTACAGGGGAAACCTTAGGCTTGTCTAGAAATTATTGTGTAAGCTCTGTTATTAGCTTCTCTTTTACTTTAATCCTGATTACACCGAGCTCCCTATCTTTGACAATATCACTATTTTCACTAGTGAGCTTCTTCAAATTTTCAGACATTTGGACAGATTTGGCCTCATTCAATTGAGAAAAATGGGTGAGCACTTGGGAAATCTCCAAGTCTCCTATATTTTGGACTGATAGATAAACTTGTTTCCTTCCATTTTCTCCTGAATGTTTATTAGGGATGGCTTTTAATCCTTTGGAGCTAGGCTCCACATTGCTAATGCCTGGGATTTTGGATTGTATCCAAATCCTCTGATCATCTCCCCAACCAGTGTTTCTGATGATAAATTTACATAAGGTTTCTTCCTTACTTTACCTTTAATAAAATTAGAGGCCAAATCCCAACCCTCTACCAACAACATCCCACAAGCCTTTACCATTTGTCTTGCTTCTTCTAGTGTGAGTTTCTCTGAATCAAGATCATAATCCTATAATATTTGTAGAGCCTCACTGGTCACTGATCACCACCTACCAATTGTAGTTGTGCACCAACCTACTATTGTTTTTTCCAAATAAGGAACTCTTTGACCTCCTTGGTGTTGATGAAATTTTCATCCTTTAGAAATTAATCCTTATATATCAATCTTTCATTAGTGCAGGTCATGAGAGATAACTCTATTTCCTTCTCTTCATCTTTTGGCATTTTCTTTCCCGCTCTTATCGGTTTTCTCAACTGATGATCATAGGCTTTGTTACCAGTAATAAGAGAACCAATTTTTTCTTTCTTCTTCTCTTTCTTCTTTGATGGTTCCCCTATTTCAAATCTTTGTCATTTTGGTGGGGGCTCATTTGTAACCTCAGTTTTTGGGACCTCTGTTAGGTCAATTATGTTTTCACCCTCAGATTCTTGTTCTTCAAAAAATTCTTGGTTTACTGGAGGGGATCTAGGTACTGAGTACTCCTCCTCACTATCCTCATCACACTTTGATTATAAATTCCCTTTATCACCCTTCTTTGGCATGACAAGTGCGTCTTCTAGTTTATTGCATAGAAAATTGTAGGACTCTATCATGACATCAAGCTTCTTTCAATATGGAAACTCTAGGAAGAAAGCCCCAAAAGAGATGCCTTTTCTCTTTACTTGCCTCTCCAAGTCCATTAATTCATTAAATTTCTCATCCCTTTTATCAACCTCCTCATTTTCCACTATATTTCTTATAAGGTCCACTTCCATGCATTCCTCTTGGTCCTTTGTGTAAGGAATGGTGGGTTTCAACATCTTCTTAGTAGTCAAAATGAAGCCTTCTATGTCTAAGTATCTGTAAAGGGAAACATTCATTCTGTAGTGGCTCATCCAATTATTTATTGGATCTAATGCTCTTTTACCAATTGTAAAATTGTAGACCCTAGACTACCTTGGGGTAAATGTACCCTTTCTATGAGAACCAAGGTGTTCCTTGTCTATCAAAATTAATTGCCTGATAAATTCCATTTCTGCTATCCTTGGTGGCACATGGAATGGAAAAACATGGGGTGGGTGAGTGCAACTATACACCTTTATCAATGTGAAATTATTCTCATAGTAGAAGTCACCCCAGTTGTGATCTCCTAGCCACTTATCAACATGTTTGCATGGCCTGAGAAGTTGTAGCACCTTTACTGGTAGCCTTGTCTTGTTCACACCTAAACACTTAAGTATTGGATAAACTATCCAATTCTCAAAGGCACATAAATCCTGTTCCCTGGAAGTATAATTCTACACTCTCAGCCAAAACTATATGGGGTTGGCCTTGTTCTAGTGAAACCTCTGAGACCTCAAATATTAAAATTCATGATAGGAAAATTGTAGTATAAAAACAAATGCATTAGAATGGAATAATGCATGAATCTAGGGTTGTCCTTCATGTTCTGGATATCAACAAATCCTTGATGCATTTGATCAATTATATACTGTATGTAATCATAATTGGTACTTGTATGAGGGCTCTATATATCCAGGGCCATCATTAGGATGTCTGAGGTGATTCTCTTGCGTCTTCCATCCTTTCCAAAAACTCTGCATAATGCATAGGAGATATACTTCATGTAGAATTTGACGACTTTGTAGTAATATGGGGTGGTCCCTGGGATGGGTACAATGTACCTCTTTATTATCCTTGGCACATGATGTACCTAGATCAATTTGGAAGAGATGTTAGATTCTCTTGTGTACCTATTCTCTCAACTTTTCAAGTTTATCTCTGTGGCCATGGGATGGTATACATTGAATGCTTTCATGAATGAGTTTCTGTCTAGGGTTACTAGGGCTTTCTCATCATCCCTCTTTATAGTTTTGGTTAGGGTATCATATCTACTGGTCATCTCTAAGATAAAATCAACATCTACAAAGATATCAGGGAATATTAATTTGGCTAGTCCATAGGTCCATGGGTTTGAGATAGGCACAACTTCATCACTATTATTATAAAAATCATTGCACATGGAATAACTAGATGAGCCTTGAGTTTTAGCATCCCTAGTAAATGATAAGTCATCTATGAGAGTTTCGGCACTTACCTTTCTATTTTGACTTGATCCAGGCAATAGGGAGATGAATTCTTTAGTATAATTGTACTTTCCTTTCGTGTCATCTTTGGTATCACCACTTCTTCCACTGGTGGATGCTACACTCATTGCTTGCCTCATCTTGTTTTGTTCCAATTAATCTCATCAAATTTGAGACAAATCTACTTCCAAATAACACACTGCCACATGTTGATCTCCCAATCTATTTTGGAGCACTGATAAACACTTGAATTCCTCAAAATCAAGACTAAAAGTTGGCCTCTTTTACTATGTGAAGCTGAAAAAATCTATTTTCTGGATACACTGATAACTTGGAAAATTATCACTTTGAATACAATAATCTCTTCATAAGAAGCAATGATTAATGGGTATCCCTATTTATTTTTGAATCATCAATGCATAATTATCATAATTGTGATTAAATCACTTGTCACTTCAATTTTTCTTCTAGTCGTAGCCTCTGAAAGTGACAGGAAATCAAATATGCATGAGTGCTTTTTGATAAAAAACCATATAATATTCAAAACAACATCTAATTATGATCTGATCAGATATCTGTCATATAGCTGAGATACCCTTTAATACACTTGTCATAAATATCTTAATTTCAATTGGTTGGCAACTGTACATCTTGGCGCCAAAGAAAAGTCTTTATTTTAACTCTAGTTTTGTTTCTAGCAATCTCATGACTGTGTAATCTCTTTGTCGCTAAATGTTTTCTTTAACTGTGGTTTCATACTGAGACTCAGCAACTACCACATGAGTAACCTTTGATAAGCGGTTATCTCCTTGTCGCTAGATGAATTCACTTAACCTATATCATTCTAGAGACACTATGACTAAAGCCTTTTCAAACTCTTCTTTGACCTTGGTTTACTTCTAGAGACTTGGCAACTTTGTAATCTCTTTTTTGTTGTGCAATTTTTTTAACTCAAAGTTTATCTAGACACTATGCAACAAAAATATTTATCTCATAATCACTGTATAATTTTATCTTTATTATTTTCATCTGGCGTCAACCTAACTACAATTGATCTTCCTTTATTTGCATTTTACGTTTGTTGCTGAGTCTCTAGATCAATAGGACAAATCGTCTTTTATCATGAGACAATGTGATAGGCATCTGATCAAATCTTTGTCAGAGGAAAATCAATGGTTCTTGTGAAGTCTCTTAATCCTTGGATGGCATCACTCATCATTTTGAGACTCAACAACAAGGATCCATTCTCAGGTCCACCAAATGCCATATGTCACTCAAAAAAAATTCCACTTGTTATTAGTACTTGGTCACGAAGCTGCATGTGTCATGACTCATCTTCCACATCAACCATTAGCTTGACCCTAAATTGTCTTTAACCCTTGGTAATAAATTTTATTTGTTGTCTCATAGTCCCAAAATGAATTTAAATTTATCATGCTTATCTGGAGATAACTTGACTACCATTGATCTTTCTCTTGTCTGCATCTAACGGTCAGTGCTAAGTTTCTAGATCTTCAAAGAAAACCCTAATTCTACCCTAATTCTTCATGAGACTTGATGACTACTATCTCCAAGTTTCTAGGTGTACTTCTTTTTATTATAGACTACATGATTGATGAAAACGTGTCTCAACTATCCTTTTTCTCTTGATCGTCAGATCACTTTTGAATTTTCAAACCTTTACAGTGACCCCGCGACTTCCGTTGGATCTATCTTTATCTTATGGTTATCGCTGAGTCTCATGATTCTTAACATAACCCTTGATTTCTTTCATGACTAGGTGACACAACTGATACTAAAAATTACATTTAACTTGGGTTTGTTCAGGGGACTTGGCAACTATTATATCTCTTTGTCACTGTATGATTTTCAATCTGCAGGGTTAATCACGAGACTTTGTAACCATCGTAGGATCTAAATTGAGATGGATGGTTTATGTCAGGTCTCCATATCCCTTGAGTTATATGCCTTTTATCAGGAGATAACATGACAAGGGCTTTTCACTAAGTCTCTAGAAACAATGGAATATTCTCTTTAGCATATGAGACTAAGCGACTAACATAAAAGTACATTAAAATTTCTCAGAACTTAAGTTACAAAAAATTAACTTGAAAATAGAAACTCGACTGAGAGATAAGGGTTTTTTTCCATTTTTGAACATAGGAAACCCTAGGACTTAGGGTTTTGACATTTTTTATTAGTTTTATGGAAAAAAACATTATTTGTAGAGATATTCAAACACTTTCAGCCATTACCTTCAACTCTTTAGCATAGAAATGACTGGTTATTTCAAAATTTTACTGGGCATACTTCAAAATAGGAAATACAACCAACATGAGGTAAATCAGTATCAAGATCAATAGTCTCGTATTCATCATTAGCATCAATATGATCATCAAGAGTATCTTCCTCATCAAGATTAATGGAAATAGAATCTAAGATGCGGATACAATCATCATAATCATTCTTCTTAACATCCTTACTAACATTAAATTATTCTAACACATTAGTCATAGGCTAGTCAATAGAAGGTAAATAATTTTGAAGAATAGAGGCACAAGCTCTAGTGTGAGCTCGACACTTCTGAAAATGTTCATTGGAAGATTTTTTAGGTTTTTTCTTGCTTGAAATATGTTGAGAACTGGGAGGAACAAAAACTGGTTCCTTCACGGGTTCTATAGTTGGATTAGTAGGATTCTTAGTAGGCTAAAAGGTGATACTAGGAGTTTGATTAACAGAACTAGAAGCAATGGATAAAGGAGGTATAGAAGGCATAGGCAAAAGACCATGGTTAATATCAATCCAAGGCATGCTTAACTCAAGAATCTTGCAATATTTATAGGCTTGATATGAGCGAAAAAAAGTTATCAGGTTGAGAAGAACATGACTTTGGTAATGAAGGACAAAAGAAGTCAAGGGTAGCACAATCCCTAGGCCTAGAGGGTTGATATAAACTATGATTAATAGTTTTCACTTTTTCATCATGAATAAACTTAATATACTTGTGGATAGGAAAAGAAATGACACACATGGCAGTCAACCAAGGAAAACCAATATTAGCTTGAAATTGATCAAAAGTAGGGACAAAAAAAAAGGTAGTTTCCACAACTTTACAACAAATTTCTACAGGTAAGTTAATAGAACAAAATTATGGATACAGAAAACCATTACAAGTTTGAATCCACACATATGATATATCATAATAATCACATTGTAAGTTCTTCATAAAAATATTTTCTTTAGTGATGACATTGACTAAGTCAGTGAGATCAACAAGAAAACCATGTGTAGGTATCTTAGCAATCCTAGAATAAATGTAAAGGCGGCCATTAGGATATTTAATGGTCTCATAATCATTACAGGTGATCAAGACTTCCTGAAGTATTTTATCCTTAGGTTTTTTTGAATTTTTAGATTGAGGTTTTGGTTTAGGTAGAGGTGGAATTTGAAGTTGAGGTTGAGATTGAGGCTGAGGTGGAGAGATAGGTTGAGGCAAAACAACATGCTCCACATGGTTAAAAATATGATTGAGATCATGCATCTTTGAATCATAAACAATGTCCACAGAAGATGGATGAATAATAGTATTAGTATCATGTGTAGGCAAAGGATTCATATATATTTAATGGTTTTCATTAGGAGGAGAGAGAAATTTGTTCCCATTACAATAAAATTTATCAATAGATAGAACATTAGAATCAATTAAATCTTGAACCTTATTCTATAGAGAATAACACTTCTCAGTATCATGACCATTCTGATGATTATATTGACAAAAAGCTTTAGGATCAAAATATTTTGATGCCATAGTAGTAGGAAGAAGAGGTCAAATAGGAGGTAAAGTAATCATATTAGCTGTCAAAAATTTACTCATAATCGAATGTAAAGATTCATAAAGAGGAGTAAACATGTACGATTTAGATGAAAAGTAGTAGATGCAGAAGTGGCATTGTGGGATGCAATAAAAACTTGATCTGCAACTATAATCGCCTATTTATTGATTTGGAAATAGTTGTTACGCTTCGAAAACTTTTTGGGATTAGGAGAAACATCATTCTTATCAACTGGAATAGGAACCATTGGAGTGTTGCTTTCAAATTAACTCAGTTGTAATTGATAATGATGAAGCACTACACAAAGTTGTTGAAAAGAGGTAAATTCAGTAAGCATAATCTTATCTCTAATATCCTTTTGCAAATTTGAAATAAACATATGCTAAATATCAATAGCCGGAACAAGATAAGAAATTTGAGTATACAACTACTTAAATTTACCAATAAATTCAATAAATTTTTCCTTAGTACTTTGTTTACAATGCATTAAATTAGTTACCAAAACTTGCAAACCAATGTTATTTTGAAACTTCTTCATAAAGGTATTAGAAAGTTTTGGAAAATAATGAATATAATAAGGAGATAAAGAACAATAACATTGTAAGGCCTTATCACAAAAAGTCCTAGCAAATAGCTTAGCCAAAGTCCTATGGTCATGAGCATAGTCACTAGAAAGGATTTGAAATGTCTTAACATGAGTGATAGGATCTTGCTTACCATTGTAATTCTCAAGATGAGGCATATTGGCTTGCTGAGGAATAGGAGCATGAATAATGTCTAAGGATAGAGGACTACCCATGTCACATGTAGGAATGCTAAACTTGGATTGAGTTAAAGAAGCAAGTTATTGTTGTAAGGAGGATAGAGTTTGAGCCAAACTAATCATTGTAGAATCATTAGAAGAAATAGGTGGCCTAGAAATATTAGGAACACAAGGAAAAGTGTATGAAGTGGTGGGAATAGAAGACACAACCGGTGGAATTATTGGAACCATAATTGAAAGAGGATTGGAATAAGAAAAATGAACACTATGGTATGAAGGATGTGAGGAAGGTAAAGACACCAGTGGGACACTCACAAGAATAGATGGAAGAGGAAGATTCAAAGCTAGAGGATCAGAAAATGTAAGAGATGTAGTCACTAAATGAGGAGTGTAAGTAGGATTACTAGGTAAAGGAACGGAAGAAGGTTCCACACAAGTGACAGAAGGATTAAACCCTAAATATTGAACCTATTGAGATAAAGGTTTAACATTTAAATGCACAAGATGAGTAATATCAGGCAAGAGATTAACACGTTGATCACTATCATGAAGGACTTTCTTAAGATCCTCTATAGCCTCGATAGAATCTTGATTATGGTTTTCTTGAATAAGACAATTTCTCATTTCGTCAAGTTTAGTTGACAATTTTTGGACTTGTTTAGGAGGAACTCTTAAAGCATCATACTCATCATGAGATGAGTGAGAAGAGTTATGCTCCCTAGAACAATTAGAATTATGAGTGATCGAATTTTCATATAGGATCCTAAGGAAAGTAGAGGAAGACTCAGAATTGAAGGAACCCATAAGTCCGTGACTTCTTCTAACTGGAATATTATAAGTAGGACTAGAGGTAGTAAATCTATACACCAATGCAATGTAAATGAACTAAACTAAGAAAATGTAAATGCAAGAATATAAAAGAAACCTAATGTAATATGCATGAAAGATGAAATGTAAATCTAACACCAAAAAGAAAGAGCTGTCTATCGTGGGTTCCCCAAAATGTAATTGACAAAAGAAGGGAATGAGAAATGAGTGTATATATGATATAATGTATGTGTAGAATGTGGGAGGATAATATTTCCCTCTTAAACCAAAATTCATAAAGGGAAGATCCAAATTGATTAACCCTAAAGAAAGGATCAATGCATAACTGAATCAACCTATTGAGAATAAGGATAAAGAGAAAAACCCTAGGTTTTTTCCTATAGAAAAGAATATGTAATAGATATAGAAAGATTAAAACCTTAATTGAAATGAATTTAAAAAAATTACTAACCTCATAATATAATAGATCTGAAGAATGTTGTTTTTGGGTGTCTGCACTGAGTTTCTAGATGTTCTGCAATCGGATCAAGTACAGAAACACAGAGACATAGAAAACCCATAAATCTTTTCCAATTCTGGATCAGGTCAATTTTGACCCAAGATACAAAGTCAATCTTGACCTAGAAATAAAATTCAATCCTAACCCACAACAAAATGTCAATCCTGACCTAGAACAAAAAGTTGACCTTGACCTGCATAGTCCAACGGAAAATTGATTTTTGGATCCTGAAAGTCTGTCGAAAAGGGTATCTGGATCTACACTTGAATATGTTGTCCTGAACCTATACCTCCAATAAAAATTGCTATGTTTGTTTTGAGGAGGGGTTTTCCTTGGTTAAACTCCAATTTTTTAATTAGCCTTATAATATAATTAAAATTGGATAAATAAACAAAGTAAATAAATTAATTCACCTTGCTTGTATAGAAACCCTTGTGGATGATTCGAATCCTTGGATCCAAAAGTATGTATGCTTTAAATGAATAAAGAATATAGAATGTAGGATATATGATGTCTCAAATCAATGGCATTTAGATCTTCAACACCAATATTGAATGGGTCTTGGAATACAAATAGGCTTGCATGGATGTGAATGGAGAAATCTTCAACTATAGGGCTCCATAGAGCTTGAATCCTTCAATGGCTACCAATGGAAATCCCTTATGAATTGAATTCTTGAATGTATTTTAATTCTTTTATTCTTGAGAGTATATTCTTGCTTCAATATATCATGCATAGAGTTTTTGTGGATGAAATTGCTTCTTGCATATTTTCTATCTTAGAGAAAATGAGAGGAGAAGGCTTCCTTGTATACCAATCTAGGGCACAATCTTCTACAGTGGAATTCATAGGAGAATTAAATTCAATTTGTACCTATACCCTTAGAATTCGACCTATATTAAATATAATTTCAAGAGTCATTTCCTCGAAGAACAAAACATCTGACCCAAGAGCGGGAATTAAATCTTTCCGAAGCCTAATACCCAGAAACCCTGAAAACTTGAAATTTAGACCCTGGGTCAAGGTCGAGTTCAATTTTGACCTAGGTCATGCTTGAATTCAACCTTGACCTAGGCCAAGGTTGAGGTCAACCTTGACCTAGAAGGTCGACCTTGACCTTGAGCTCAAGGAACTCAGATTTCCAGATCAGGGTGCCAAAAATAGGTCAGAGAGAAGTTGAAAAGGTGAAAGAACATGGGGAAAATCTAGATCCAAGTAAGAGACCCATTCAAGGCACTTTACATGACCCAAAACCACTTACTTAGAGGGATAAAATAGACCAAAATGGAAGTGCTTCCATTTTCTGACTATACAATAATATTTAACGAGTCACCTTCCAACCAAACATTAAGAAATTTTAAATGTTTTTTCTAGGGAAAGAGAGTCAAAGTCCCCAAGAGCCTCAGACATATGATTAGATTGGGATGCAATGGGAACAACAATGGCTGCAATGAATTTACGTTTGGAATCTCTAATGATGCCCGCACAACCAGCTTTTCCTAGGTTCCCTTTGGCAACACCGTAAAAGTTACTTTTAACCCAGCCCTCAGGAGGGCCTAACTAGTAGAAATTGTCCCTATTTTGTTCCTTTTAATCTTTCAAGCTAATATTCCAGCAATCAAATTCCATCCCTGAGCCCTGAGCTAAGTTAGTATGCATTATAAAGTGTTCTTGAATAATTTTAAAGATAACATTTGCCAAAATCAAATGAGATCTTTGTACTTCCATGAAAATATCGATATTACACTCTTTACAAATGTTCTAGAAAAGTTGGGGAATAAAAATGTTCCACACAAGGCTAACTCTCTTATTTTGACTACAACAGGTTCATTGCTGGAAAAAATCTTGGATAGAATTAGGAAAAACCTAGCAAACATTCCATCTTTGTAACAAGGCTTCCCAGATCCGTAAGGAATTGGATCAACTAAGAGGGAGATGGGTAGTTTATTCACTCTCCTTAGAGCATAAAACAACATTTTTTAGGATAATGAAATCCCCTTTTCATAATATTGTTAATAGTGAGGGTTTTATTCTAGATAAAAAACCAGAAGAAAATCTCAACTTTTGGAATAAGATATTTTTTCCATGCTTTAGCCCAAAAAGGAGACTCGTCAAAATTTTGGATCTAGATTCTATAAGCTAAAGAAATAGAGAAATTTCCAGAAGGGTCTAGTCACCAAATTGAGGTGTCCTTGTTTTCAATAATTAGTTGGAAATATAGAGATTTATTAATATCTTCATTCAGATTCACCAAATGATTCCCTCTCCAATAATCCCCCACCTTGGAACCAAAGAAGGCTCTCCATCTGTTCATTAGATTCTACAATCTACATTTCATAAAAAGAGACTTATCAAAAATCCATAAGTCTTCCCAAAAATTAATTCTATGGCCATTCCCAAGCTTTCATTTACTCCTTTTAGCTGCAAATTTTTTTCTTTTATGATGTTGTTCTAAATTTTAGACCCTCAAATGAAAAAATCCTCCTGAGTGATCTGGTCAACAAGTAAATCGGTGAAATATTTATGTTTCCATGTTTTGTTCCACTTCTTTTCCTCTCCGTACATTATCCATAATGTTTTAGCAAGAAGAGCATTACTGATATGTTTAATGGATCTAACCCCTAAACCACCATGTTGCACAGGTTTACACACTTTCTCCTAGGATAAAAAAGAAATTATTTTCTTCTACTTAGAACCATACCAAAGAAAATTCTTCTGAATACTTTCAATCTTAATAGAAAAACTTGAAAGAATTCTAAAGAGACTAGTCGCATAAATTATTTAATTTTGTAAATAGGATTTGAGTAGAGTGACTCTCCCTGCCTGGGATAGAAAAACACCTTTCCATCTAGGAAGTCTATTGTCAAAATTATTAATGATCCCCATCCAAAAAGAATCATCAGGATTTTCCCCAAGGGGGGAGACCCACATACACCAAAGGAAAGGAAGAAATGTTGCTTTCCATAATGGAGGTAATTTTTCTTTGTCTCTCCTCAGGGGTGTTAACAAGAAAGAGAGATCTCTAATATCAATTAATGAGTTGGCTAGTAGCTAAAGTATAGGAATTAAGAACACCCTTCATGTTCAAGCCTCATGAATAGTATCCTGACCCATAGCAATAGTATCATCCACAAATTCCTCATGCAAAAACACAAAGTTGGCAGAGGAGGGGTGAAGCCCTTTAAGATACCCAACATTTATCAATTCCTTGACAAATATACCTAGAATTTCCACCATCAAAGTAATTAAAATGGGAGAGATGAGGTGTCCTTGTCTGATCCCAATTGAGTTATGAAAGGAGGAAGAAGAACCATTAATTAGAATAGAAAAGTAGGCTGTGGAACTAAGTTTATGAATAATCTGGATAATTATAGGACTAAACCAAAACTTACCAACACTTTCCTCACGATCAACTAGGAAACTATGTCATAAGCTTTAGCCAGATCTAGCATCAAGAGAAAACATTGCTTCTTATATTTAGAAAGTAAATGAGTATTCTCATGCACCGAGATAATACAATCAAAAATTTATCTCCTTGGGGAAAATCCATTTTGCTGAGGAAAAATAATGGAAAGAAGAATCTTAAGGAGTCTCATGGTCAGCACTTTGGAAATGATCTTGTAAAAATTATTACATAAACTAATTGGTCTGAACTGGTCAAAGGAATTAACACCCTACTTCTTAAGGATGAGGGTTAAGAAATTATATTTTTTCCACAATGTGCCAGAACATTTCAAATAAAATTATTTGAAAACCATCAAGGACAGGAGCTTTATCACCCTCAAAAGAGAAAATTGCATCCTTAATTTCCTTAGAGGAAGAGATAGCACCCAACATTATATTATGATCCAGGGTAATGAGTATAGGAATAACACTAAGCAACTTATATTGCTTAGATTCCAGTAGATTATTATCAGCACTAAGAAGAATAGAGAATCAGTCCACAACTTCCTATTTCATTTCCTCCTTATCCAAAACAAAGTTTTCCATTCTTAATATGACTGATTTTGTTAACATTCCTATGTTTCAAGGTGGTAATGTGAAAAAATTACTATTTTTTTCACCCTCCGTAAGACAAGAAATATAAGATTTCTGTCTCAAGTGGACTTCTTCCTTAGAAATTGAATTATGATAATTATCCAAAGCATTATTCTCTTGATTAATGGTTTCATCAAAATTACCCAAACTACTCGATGGATTCATGGACTTTCTTAAGCAAAGATTTAGTAGTCTCTTTTTGTTTAAAAATGTCCCCATAAACCGTGGTCTTCCAGATTTTGACATTAGCTTTGATGATGCTAATTTTATTAGCAAAAATGAACATATTCTTTCCATGAACCTTAATACCCAACCAATCTAAGATACTCTTTTCCCTGTCTCGGTGAAGGGTCCACATTTTTTCAAACCGAATAGGGAAATTTCTTATGCAAGACATAGGCTCAGGCAAAAAAGAAATAGGAAAATGAGTAGATCCAATTTTATAAAAATACAATAGAGAGAAAAGATACTTATTGTACAAACCATGGGAGATTAAAGCCTCATCAAGTCTAACTTGGATACAATATATCCCCACTCTATGGTTTGTCCGAGTAAAGTTTATACCTTGTAAATCAATATAAAAAAACACTTGACTATTGATAAAATTCATGAGATCAAGACTACCGTCCAAATGAGATTAAAAACCACAAATTTTTTAGAATATTTGAGATGGTATTGAAATTGCCCATGACCATCCAATTATCCTCTAGAAAGTGAACCCTTTGGTCATCTAGCTTCAACCAAAATTTAGTTCTACCATTCTTAGAATTGGGAGCATAAATGTTAGTTAGAAACCAATCAAAATTGTCCCTAATATGATGCATTCAAACACACACTATATTATCTTCCTTAAAAATAACATCACCTTTAATAATACTTTATTCCAAAAAAAGGTCATGCCTCTAGAAGATCCTTCAAAACTGCTACAACTAACTCCACAGTTGTGGAAGAATTTAATCTTTTCAACTATATCCTTTCTCATCTTGGTTTCTGGGATTAGATAAATATCTGGTTTATGGTCCCTATTCATGTTCCAAATAATATCCTATTTGTGGGATGAATTCAATCCCCTTATATTCCAAGATAGAATCTTCATTTTTTGTTAGGAGTGAAAACCTCTGGGATGGTCCTTTGTTTACTATCTACCACATCTCACCAAGTATCATTTTTTTATGTTTATCTACTTATTGGATCTTCCTCTAGAACCATTTCTCATCACATGTGCCTTCTTACTCCTCGTCTTAACACCTTCCAAAATAATCTAGGTGAAAGGGTTGTCAAAACCTCCTTTTCTATTCTTCTTTTTGTTAATGACTAACTTTATTTCTTTTTCATCACCCAATTAAGGGTTCAAAAAAGGATATTCTTCATTACTATAGAAACCCATCGGAGTATCCAGGATATTAGAGATATCCACAAATATATTTTTGGTATTGAGAGAATCCAACTTGCTAATTATATAAAATATGTTATCTTGGGCAAAGAATAAAAGAGGCCCATATTTTGGCTTTCCACATCTCACATCAAAGCATTCAGTTTCTTTACATAAAATAGGGTTTCTTTCAATCTCTTGATAACTGATTCTTGTCAATAGGATCCATTCCATGAATTAGGAGGGGGATGGGCTGAAAAAAAGCCCATCCAAACCAACATTCAAATTAATAACCTTGGTTATTACCTAGCAAGGAGCCAAAATGATATCGCCATTATGACCAATTTCCTCATTTAAGGGTTCAAACTCTAAACTTATATCAACACTATTTCCCAGCTTAGCCATATCATCTCTAGTTCCCCTACCTTCTAAGGCCTCCTTCATCCTCCATTCTATCATATTTCCTTTAATTAAATGACTATCCTTCACTTTCCCCTTATTAAAGAACAAATTTTTTGCCTAGTGTCCATATTTGGTGCATTCAAAATAGACAAAGGGAAATGACTCAAAGTCCAAAGTCTCTTTCCATTTCCCCAATCTAGATATTATTTACATTAAAGAGGTAAATTTAGTGGATTGGTTAACATTATTGTAGAGTCTAGAAAAAATCAACCTAGATTTTGAGGCAGTAGGAGGGTCGATGGCCAGAAGTTCCTCCAAAGAACTAGAAAGACCCTTAAACACCTACTCACTCCATAATTCCTGTGAAAGTCCTAGAAGTTTCCCCCATATCAGTGAAAAATCCAATAAATCTCAATCCATCTTAATATTAATTCCCCATTTCCTTAGAGCTAAGGTCAATTTACCAAGCATCCGAGGGTCCCCGGAGAGAGCTTTCATCAAATCCTCTTTCTTGGTAAAAGAGAATGACTATGCTCCTTTTTCCATAGCAACAATATCAGCCTGCCTTTTTAGGAACCATTTATGGCTAACATATTTTTAAACCACATCAATATTTTGTCTAGGACAAGCAAATTGTCCAACAAGCACCAATTTCTTGGCCACTATGGAGCTATCCAATACCATATTAGGAAAAAAATACTAAACTCTCCTTTATATGGATCTGAAGTATTATTAACCTCTGGAAAAGAAGAATTTCTAGATGGCCACTTTCCAAAAAAATATAACCATGATCTATCTCCATGCTTTTGACCACCAAGTGTGACAAAGGGTGGCCCACCTCCTCCCAAATCAGCAGACGCTGGATTAGCCTGGTCATCCTCATCCTTACCTTCTTCTAAAGTACTATTTACAGAATTTTATACCTTACCTTCACACAAGGATGTTGTTTCCCTTGATCCCTCTGTCGCACCTGCTTCCATCCCTAGACCTATAGCATATCCTCTATTGCTCTTCTGGTTCAAATGTGAACTCTTGACTTCATTTTTCAAACAACATTTCCCACCTGACATTCACCCCTATATCTTGTAGATCTGTAATTAATAGTGAACCAAGTTATAGGCATGTTTAAATTTTTTTTCTTATAATGATTAATCAAGGTGTCTTAAATAATCATATAGAAATTGTGATAGATCTCGAGTAAATTCTTTAACCTTGGGTTTAGAAGAGTACAAAAGGGAGTACAAAATGCAGTGAAATAATCATGAATGGATATTCAAAAGGTTAATAAAAAGTTATAAGTGATTGCAAGAAGATTAGAATAACTTCGGATTTTTTCAAATGAAATCAATGCACTAATGTTTTTCACTTATTTCTGATGAAGGGTGCTCCCCTTAATGCCACAAACACATAACAGAAATAGAGAAACAACAACAATTTGCAAGAACAGAAAATGGGCTTCTTATTATCTCCACAAATGTGGAATTACAAACTTTCAGA
>MU228419.1:448190-458479 GCA_018584345.1 Thuja plicata | reverse complement strand
AACTTACTAAAAATAGCAAGTTTCCATAAATAGCAGCTCTGCACAAGGTAGCCCTTATTGAAAAGAAAACACAAATATTTTTGGGTGATGCAAGATTGCCCTTACACCCAGGATGCTCCTGCATCAATTTCAATAGTAGATATTTATGTATATTATTTTTAGATAAGAAATAGTTTCATTTGAAAAGGTGGTCAAAATTATAAAGAACGATCTTTAATTTTAGACAAAGGCATTAATTTTCATAGCTATAAGGATGTTGTTTGATAAAAAAATGGTAGCCTTGAGTGGTTTTGTATACCTAAAATACATAGAATATATTTGAAGTACTATTAAGATGAAGGTTTAAAATCATGGATCTACATTCGAGGAAATGTACAATACCTAAGAGGACACTTCATCTTTTGAGTACTACATCTGGTAGTTGTAATGTAACAAGGTCCTATTTAAAGGTTGGTGGTGTAGACACCTAAAAATGGTTCACACCTATGTGGTCCCTTTTTAACATGTCTTCTATTCAATGATATTGTGGCATTCTTCCATGTCATCAATTTCTAACATTTCACACATAACCTCGTTCTTTTTTGCTAAATCATTAAAACTTAAACCTCAACCATGTCATCTCATCCTAAATTAGTCTAACTAAGTTCTAATCCATTTCTAATAGGTCTAAGATCATTCCAAACTCATTCAATTCCAAACTCATATCAATGTCTTATGAATCTCTTTAAGTCAATCCTTTGGCATTGTCAAAGTCCATCGATGCCCCGTCAGTATCTATCCAAGGTATTGTTAAATTCATCAATGCCTTCTCCTAAATCATCATTTGAGAGGATTTTCCATGTTCATCAATGCATCACCATCATTTAAATTCCTCTAATAGCATTGTCAAATTTCATTGATGCTATTTCATCATCAATCATCATTTTGAGAGCATTGTCAAAGTTCATTGATGCCTCACTGTCATTTTCAAATTTCAGGAGTATTGTCAAAGTTCATTGATTTCTCGTTATCTTTATTTTATAATTTTGCATCATCCAAGTTCATTGATTCCATTATATCATTTCCAATCATTGTTGCGAGAGAATTGTTAAATTTCATTGATGCCTTGTGATTTCCAAAATTAATCCAAAATCATTGTAATTTAACATAATCAAATCAATATAATAAAAATGAATTCAATTGTGCAATAATGCCTTCAATTTTTTCAATAATCCACTAATATATTCTCTTGGGATGGATGACCTAATATTTGTCCCTAGCCTCTATGAATAAATTTTATTTATTTATTCTTTATCCTAAGTCTCAACAATTAATTAATTTCTAATTAATTAATTGGCTAATTCTAGCTTATGGAATTTTAGAATTTCATAAATGCTAATTATTCTTTTATGAGGAATTTTGAATTCTTAATTGAATAAATCCCTCATAAATCCACCTAATTTTTCATCCCCTCTAATTATGCTTCTTCTCCCTATTAATTTGCTTCATGATTTCTTCCACCTTTCCATATCCATTTCTCCTCTAATTATGCTTCCAATTTCCTATTATTTTTTCTCTTCCTTTTCCCTTCATTATGCATTGATTTATCCATACTAATCTGTGCATTCCTTTATAATTCTTCAAATTATCTCTAACTTCTATAAATTGAGATTCAATTGTCTCATTCAAGTTTGAACCACTATCTCCTAGTATTCTTAACATCACTTTGGCTTTCTAATATTTGGGCAATATTGTCATTGCCAAAGAGAAAAAATAATCAACTCAATGGAGAAGAAAGGAGAGCATTTGAGCATCATTTCAAGGGGGTTTTATGTTTTTGTTTGCATATGTTTTTGAATTCCTATTTCAATGGATCTAATGTTTGATTAGATGGCTTTGCATATTGTTTATGGTTTTGTAGTTACCTAGATATGCATATTCAGCCTTTTTCTGGTCTTACATTTATCCTATCTCCATTCTCTCAACCCATTGTGGCATTCTTTTTAATTTTTCTTTGACACAATGCTCATAATTTCATTGTATATAAGAGGGGAAAAATGTTGACACCTAACTATGGTTCGCACCTATATTCTCCATTTTTAACATGTCTTCTATTCACTGATATTGTGGCATTATTCCATGTCACCAATTTCTAACATTCCTCACATAACCTTGATATTTTTTACTAAATTGAACAAATTAATTTGTAAACCATGTCAAATCATCGTAAATTAGTCCAACTAAGTTGTAATCCCTTTCTAATCAGTCTAGGATCATTCTAAACTCATTTGATTCCAAACTCATATCATTTTCTTATAAATCTCTTTCAATCAATCCTCTATCGTTGTCAAAGTCCATCAATGCCTCATCACTATCTATCTAAGGTATTGTTAAATTCATCAATGCCTTCTCCTAAATCATCATTTTAGTGAATTTTCCAAGTTCATCAATGCCTCATCATAATTTAATTCCTCCAATATTATTATCAAAGTTCAATAATGCTATTTCATCATCAATAATCATGTCGAGAGTATTCTCAAAGTTCATCAATGCCTCATTGTCATTTTCACATTTCATGAAAATTGTCCAAGTTTATCAATGTCTCCTTATCTCAATTTATCCTTTGGTGTCATCCAAGTTCATTTAAGCCAATATATAATTTCCAATCATTATCACGAGAGCATTGCCAAAGTTCATCGATGCCTCATCACTTCCTAAACTATTTGAGAATCATCGGAATTGATTATAATCTTATCAATATAATCAAAACAAATTCAATTGCACATCTTCATGTTGGCCAACAATCCACTAATATTTTCTCTTGGGATGGATGACCTATGATTTATACCTATCCTCCATGAATAAATTATATTTATTCATTCATTCTGTATCCTAAGTCTCAACAATTATTTAATTTCTAATTAATTAATTGGCTAATTTTGGTTTATGGAATTTTAGAATTTCATAAATGCTAATTATTCTTTTATGAGGAATATTGAATTCTTAATTGAATAAATAACTCATAAATCCACCTAATTTTTCATCCCCTCTAATTATTATTCATCTCCCTATTAATTTGCTTCATAATTTCTTTCACCTTTGCCTATCTATTTCTCCTGTAATTATGCTTCAAATTTCTTGTTAATTTTCTTCTTCCTTTTTTCTGTCCATTATGCATCGATTTATGCATATTAATTTGTGAATTCCTAATTCTTCAAATTGTCTCTTGTTTCTATAGATTGAGATTCAATTTTCTCATTCATGTTTGGACCACTATCTCCTAGTATTCTTAACATCACTTTGGCTTTCGAATCTTTGTGCAATCTTGTCATTGGAAAAGAGAAACAATAATCAACTCATTGGAGAAGAAAGGAGAGAATATGAGCATCATTTCAAGGGGGTTTTATGTGTTTTTTTGCATATGTTTTTGAATTCCTGTTTCAATGGCTCTAATCTTATATTAGATGGGTTTGCCTATTGTTTAGGGTTTTATGGTTACCTAGATATGTATATTATTCCTTTTTCTTGTCTTACATTTATCCTACCTCCATTCTGTCAACCCATTGGGGCATGATTTTTAAGTTTTCTTTGACACAACTCTCATAATTACATTGTATCAAAGAGGGGAAAAATGTAGACACCTAAAAATGGTTTGCGCCTATGTGCTTCCTTTTTAACATCTCTTTTATTCACTGATATTATGGCATTATTCCAGGTCACCAATTTCTAACATTCCTCACATAACCTTGATCTTTTTGACTAAACCGATTGAATTAATTCCTAAAGGATGTCAAATCATCCTAAATTAGTCCAACTAAGTTCTAATCACTTTTTAATTGGTCTAGGATCATTCTAAACTCATTTGATTCCAAAATTGTATCAATGTATTATCAATATCTTTCAATCAATCCTCTGTCATTATCAAAGTTCATCGATGCCTCATCATTATATAACCAATGTATTCTTAAAATCATCAATGCATTCTCCTAAATAATAATTTCAGCTCATTGTCCAAGTTCATCAATGCCTCATCATCATTTAATACCTGCACTAGCATTGTCAAAGTTCATCGATGCTATTCCATCATCAATAATCATTTTGAAAGCATTGTCAAAGTTCATAGACGCCTCGCTGTCATTTCACATTTCAGGAGAATTGTCCAAGTTCATCATTGTCTCATGATCTTAAACTATCCTTTGGCATCATCCAATTTAATTGATGTCATTATATCATTTCCAATCATTATCGCAAGAGCATTGTCAAAGTTCATCGATGCCTCATCATTTCTGAGACTATTCCAGAATCATCAAAATTGATTATAATCTTATCAATATAATCAAAATCAATTGAATTGTGCATTAACGCCTTCAAGTTGGCCAACAATCAACTAATATATTTTCTTGGGATGGATGACGTAATATTTATCCCTAGCCTCTATGAATAAATTATATTTATTCATTCTGTATCCTAAGTCTCAATAATTATTTTATTTCAAATTAATTAATTGTCTAATTCTAGTTTATGGAATTTTAGAATTTCATAAATTCTAATTATTCTTTTATGAGGAATATTGAATTATTAATTGAATAAATCCCTCACAAATCTACCTAATTTGTCATCCCCTCTAATTATTCTTCATCACCCTATTAATTTGCTTCATGATTTCTTCCACCTTCCCCTATCCATTTCTCCTCTAATTACGTATCCAATTTCTTATTAATTTCCTTCTTCCTTTTCTGTCCATTATGCATTGATTTATGCATACAAATTTGTGCATTCCTTTCTAATTCTTCAAATTGCCTCTCATTTCTATAAATTGAGATTCAAATCTCTAACTCAAGGTTGAGCCACTATCTCCTAGTATTCTTAACATCACTTTGGCTTTCGATTATTTGTGCAATCTTGTCATTGGAAAAGAGAAATAATAATGAACTCAATTCATAAGAAAGGAGATAATTTGAGCATCATTTGAAGGGGGTTTTATGTGTTTGTGTGCATATGTTTTTGAATTCTCATTTAAAAGGCTCTAATATTAGATTAGATGGGTTTTCATATTGTTTAGGCTTTTATGGTAACCTAGATATGCATATTCTAATTTTTTCTTTTCTTACATTTGGTGAAAAAAATGTGAAAAATGCCTAACTAATTGAATTTTTGTGTTTTTGTACATTTTGCAGTTTCCAAAAGAGTTTTTCGCACTTGGTTACATGTCCTGCGTAGTTCGTCAGAAGTCATGCACAATTGGTTAAGTGATGCGTAGTTGTTTGCAAGTCCTACATAGTTGGCACCCAAACCTCCATAGTTGGCCACTTAAATGGGTATTTGATCACCAAGCTATGCACTTGGTCAAATAGGATGGGTCTTTAAGGTTTAGAATCAATTTTTGCAAGTTTAGGAAGCATTTCTACATTCCATGCTTTATTCTCTTATTTTTATTAGTTACAAAGCTAAATGGGATCCTAAACAATGTAAATGAACCCTAACTCAATTAATGAACCTCATATTTTTATTTGAAATCTTAAAATGAACTCTAACATTTGATTTGGTCTCCTAAAACTAACTTCACCTAGTTTAGGGTTAAATATAATCAAGGTTCTTCCAATTTCAATCAAAGTCACAATCTAGCCTAACTATGAGTTAAAAGGGATTTATTTATTTAAAATAAAGTTTTTTAAGTTGAAAAGGACTCTAAAATGAACGTTCATACTTAATTTGGGAACCTAAAACAAATTTTGAACTAGTTTAGGATCAAACGCAAATTTCTTTTTTAAGGTGTTCCAAAATTGGTTCAATCTGCACATAGACTAATTAGGGTTTTAGATTGATTACCATGTTTCAAAATCAAACATAAATGACATAAAAATGAACCCTAATTTTATTTTTGATAGTCTTATATTCTTATATGTGGAAAAACCCTTTAATTCTATATGTTTTTATCACATTTTTAGCCTCAGATCAGTAGTTGTGCTCTTGGTCAGGTATGTTGTATAGTTGGTCAGATGTTGCACACTTGGTAGCCTAATTTTGCATAGTTGGTATCCTGAGGTTGTGCAATTGGCAGCCTGATCCTGTGTAGTTGGTAAAATGGATGGTTTTCATGCAAATTTTTGACTTTCTTCATTCCTAAATTTGTTTCTACACTCGGTATGTTGGAATTTTGTGTTACTGATCATCTATGCAACATTTTGGAAATCATGGGCTGAAGAAATAAAATCATAAACTACTAATGAATTTAATACAATATGCTTGTCAAAGACTTTGTGTATCTTCCAAAACTATCATGTATGCACTTTATAGTTAAAAAAATACTTCAAATTTGGTTCTTAAAAAGAATAGCTTTGCTTATGTGTCTGAAGTGTCCTCTAGATTTCTAATCCAAAAGAATTACATGGATGTATCCTCTCCCCTCCCCTTTGCAAATCTTGCATGAAATAGAAATTCATTCAAATCTTTTAGCGTGGCTACCTTTTGAGAGCTTTAACCGAGCCAGTGGGAGGGATTGCCCAACTGGTAACAAGCTAAAGCCAAGCTCTTCCAAACTGGTATATAAAAATTTCATTTTAATTAATATCACAGTGAGCAAGTGTTGATTTTTCTATGCCAATAGAATATTTTCCTCAGTACCATCGTGGTGTGTAAAAATATATAAAATGCAACTTATGTAGGCTCGGGGGCCTCCTTAATGGAGCTAATATGCCGCATGCATAGCCACCTTAATAGATTCCTTGACTAAAAGCTTTGTTTTAATTACCAAAACCCCTCTATCTCTTGGCAAAGAATGTCAGAGACCAACTAAGATAGCCCACATTTTCATGGTTCTTAGTAGAGACAACAGTCCCTTGGGATGTGATGACCCTTGGGAATTGAAGCTTGATGTACCTGAGAAGTGAGTGCACTATAAGGAGGTGCTCGTATCTCCAAGCTTCTAAATTTTCCACTTTTAGTAAGTGCTAATGAACTTTGTTCAATTGGGGACTCAAAATATATTGTCATTTCCATCCTTAGGTTATTATGTGGTTGATTCAATTTAAGAAGATTCATTCTTCATGAAGTGTCTTGTGTGGGTGTTTCAAAAATATTAAATAATGTTTCAAAAAAACTCCTAAAAATTCAAATCTCATCCCAAATATTCCCAAACATTTTTTAAAACTTTGATTTTTCCCTAAAACACCTTGTTTCAAAACTTTGTGAATATATACAAACCAAAACCATTTATCTTGGAGCCTTGCAGTTTGCTTCATTCTTTCATAGTCATATCATAGTCCTCTTGCATACATTTACATTACTCCCTTTGCATTTTCATTTGAAAGCCTCTTTCATTTAGTCCCTCTTACACAAGTCTTCATTATATTTCCTTTTGCATAAGAAGCTTATCCTTAGATCCTTTAGAAACTTTGAAAAATCCTAGAAAGAATCCAAACCCTGGAGTCTTTCTATATTCTATTGAAAATAATATATTGACTTCCTCACTTTATCCCAATTATCCCTTTATGAATTTGGTCAAACTTCATATTTTTCATGGTGGATTTGACCTATTCCACTAATCCCTTGTCCCTTTTTATCCCCTTTTAAGTCAAATTCATATTCAATTTCCAAAGGATATACTCTTAGGTTTTTCGTCTTTCCAAAGATTTTTCCCAAAGTCAAAGATCCAAAAACACAGTTGCATAAGCCTAGTTGTTTTTCATATCATCCAAAGTCCAAATCCAGGCTTTTCTATAATGTTCTTGCATATATTAGGTTTCATTTTTAATGCTAAAAGTTTCTCAAAAAATTCAAAAATATTGCACTTGCATATAGTCATCATGTCGGTCTTCAATAAGTTCCAAGCATCCAAAAGGAAACAAGACACTTATCAACCCATGTTTCCATCACAAGGAAAATCACAATTACCCTTTGATCCTAAACAAGATATACCTTTGCAACAACAATATTTTGAGCCAAGACAAATGACATTAATACAACCAAACAATAAATTGCATCAAGTCCACGCACACATAATTCAAAAGTTGCAAGCAAAGTTGGACAAAGAAAAGAAAATATTGGAAGATAAGATAGAAGAGATAATGAAGAATAAGCATCTATATTAACCTTTTGATGAATTTGACTTGCAAATTCATATTCATAGATCCAAGATACCAAAAATTAATTCATGGCTCATTGAGGAAAATGAAATTTTCAACCAAGCACAATCCTATTACATGAAAAGGAAGACCTTTTCCCACCAAATTCCATATCATGCCCAACTCAATCATCTCCAAGAACAATCATTATTTGATCAAGTTCCTAAACAAACCTTTGAACCTGACTGTGGCATAATTCAAATGAGGCCACCATCAAACTATGAACCAATCTCCATTCCAATGCAACCAAGCGATCTTCAAACTATTTCAGAACCTTGTGTGCCAATCATGTGAACAAGACAATCAATTCCAATATCACAAACAATAACATTGCATGAGGAAAATTTTGTGTCCTCCAATTGAGCACCAAGGTCTTATCAAACAAAGAAAAATTCAAATGTGACACCTTTTGAACTTTAATAAAACATAATGAATGAGAACCCTTTTGTGGAACATGTTCAATCAAAGAATTCTTTCAAACATGTAAATAATGATGAGGTATCACCAACAAGATCAATAAGGCTATGTAAATTCAAATCCAAAATTTTAAAGAATTTGTTTCAAAAATTGGATCAAACAAATAATTCACACATGTCTTGCAATGGGTCATCCCAAAACAATCACATGGATGAAATACCTATTTCCCCTCAATAAATTAATATTAAAAAAAAATCCATGTTTCCCTCCACTCCTTCATCCCCACATTCCTCCTAAGAGTAATTTCCTCCATATCCATCAAGTTACTCTTGCAATATTTCAACCTTCCAATGGCTATTCATAGAAGAAATCCAAGCAAGTCCTCTTCATAACCTAATTACCTTTCATGTTGAAGAAATCTTTGAGCCAATTCCACCATGTTCTCTAAGTTCAAACAATCCAATTCATGAGAATTCCATCCAAAGTCCATCTTCCTCATATAAAAAATGTGACCCCTTTCAAGAACCCCCTTACATGTCCAAATCCATATCCCATGTCAAGAGGATGACAAAAATAATGAAGGAACATGTCTAAAACAATATCAAGATCAAGATCCCAATGATGATCAATCCTCCCCAATTGTTGACCAAGATCCTATTATCCCTATCCCTGCTATCTAATATGATCCCATTATCCCTAACTCTCCGATCCAAGATTATCCCCATCCACTTCAAGACCAAAATGTCCTTCCAAGTCCCATTTACCTTCCACTTCCTAAGTAAGATCATGATCTCCCTTCCATTTCTTCCCATGATCTCATTCCAAGTCATGATCAAGGTGTCCCTTCATTTTCATCTCCACCACAAGATCCCATCATCCACCCAAATCCTACTCAAGACCCTTCTATCAATCTATCTACTTTTCCTAATCCTCCAAATAACCCTTACCATCCAAGAACATCTATGCAAGATATTCATGAACCCCTTACACTTCAAATGTGTTACCCGTATTCTATCAAGTCTAATCCACGTCATGGTCTTATAAGTTCTTCCATATCATACACACCTCAAAATAATGAACTCCCATCTTCTACAAAGTATCCTAGTGGTAAAAGAAATAATTATAAATTCAAAGAGTTAGACCTCCATGCGAAAGATATATTACAACCCTTTCATATGAAAGAAAATTTTGATGGCCATGGTCTTAATAAAAAATCTCACTCCCAAGGTGTAGGTATCCCTTAAAAATCTAAATCTAGACGTATACCTCCCCCTTTAACTCTTCCATCTATCTTAGGTCAATTTATTCCTCCCTCCAATAGCTCACAACCGATTTACCCTTTCCCAAATGAAAGTAAACAAAGGAACAAAACTTTGAGAACCTAACATCCATCCAAAAAGCCTCCACATCATTCCTATCCATCCATGAATTCAATTCCAAGAAATTTTGATCCCAAGCATAAAATCGACAATTGAAGCAATCCACATGCTATCAAGGATTAACATGTCCAATAAAATTGACATGTAAAGGGTTAGTGCAAGAAGTTGGGTCCCAACTCGGAAGAAGTTTTTTGGACTTGAAAAATGCCTCTACAAATAGGCACCCGTCTTAGGCTTCGACACCTGATCCAAAATTCAAAAAATGGCTGCTCATTTTTTTTTCAAAACGGGTACCTGTTATATATATATATACATATATATATATATATGTATATATCTATATATCTATATATGTATATATACGTACATATATATATATGTATATATATAC
>MU228419.1:424128-440537 GCA_018584345.1 Thuja plicata | reverse complement strand
ATTTGATCCTTTTTGATTTGAACTATATAATTGAAAAATCAATTGCATAATTTGATTAATCCCTTTAGGCTTGAATTTAATTATTTGATTTCATGATTATTTGATCTTTTAATTTGATTTGAATTTTTTCCATTTGATTGATCCATTTGATTTTCATTGAGATGACATTTTAAGGCATTTGGATTCGATTTATAGTTTGGAATGCTTGAGATACACCTGGTCAATTTTAGGTATCTACAAATGCCCCTCTTTGAATTGATGTGTGAAGTGCATTGATTCAAAGAAAGCTTGATTGTCCTGATCATTGAGCTGATACTGATGAGTTGATATGAAAACCTGATATGAAAAATTTGATATGAAACCCTGATATGATGCTCTGATATGAAATCTCTAATACGAAACCCTGATATGAAAGCTTGATATGAAAATCCGATATGAAACCCTGATATGATGCTCTGATATTAAATCTTTGATATGAAACCCTGATATGATGTTGTGATTGATAAAGTTTGAAATTTTAATGCCCCAAATTTGATACAAGATATGATGCAGAATCCTAGTTAGATGATATGATGATGCCCCCTGGGAAATGGAATCATCTTGATCATAGGTAAAAGATGTTGATGAATAATGCTGATAGAATAGATCCAAGATGATTGCATTTCTGATAAACAATGATGTGAAAAGATGGTGAACAAATGCCCCAGTGAGTAGAATATGTATATTAGGTTTGACAAGGTCAAAAATATCACAAAATAGGTTAAAATAGCTTGAATAGGTTGAAAAACCCAAAATTACTATTCATTTTCACTTTTCACTATTGATATTTTTCTCTGAGCCTCTAACAACTAATAGCGATGGTGGTCCCCATACGAGAGCACAGGTTCGAGCGAGCATGCCGATATTAGAGACTTCCTAACTACATGCCTCCGGTGAGTGGTTCAAACCCTCTTGGTGCATTTATTGCTTTGAAATTTTGCATTTATTACATGTTTTTACTACTTTTTAAAAAAATTTAGCCAAATGCCATGTAGGATAGGTAAAATGCCACATAGGGTAGTAAAAAGCCATGTTCACACTGTGAAAAGCCGTGTACGCACAATCCTAAGCCACATAGGAGTTAGGTCAAAATTGCTACCCAAAATAGAGAATGCTCCGCCTAAAAACACCATGTTTTAAAAGCCCCATATGATGTTTGAAATATCGTGTAGGCCTGTAAAAGGCCACTTATTTTGTAAAGCCCCACCTCAGTGTCAGAAAGAGCCACTTTTAAAGATTAAAAATCTGCTTAGCTTAAAAAGTCGTGTACACTCAGTTAAGTGCCACCTACCATAAAGTTGAAAGTTGATATAGGAAAATAGATGAATTTAGTTCGATTGATCATCCAGATGACTCAATTAGGTTCTAATGATGAATGCTTGATAGGTCAATCAGATATGATTAAACATGATTAAAAATTGTCCTTGTGTCTCACGATATAGAGGTTAGGAGCAATAATTTGATACGCTCAAGTCAGAGCAAAGATAGATTTAATATTTTGTGATTGACTTAGAATGGTTCATCAAGAGAAAAACTAACATGATGCACTTTGTTTCAAAATGTAGGAGCATTATCGCAAGTTGCAGGTGTGAGGTGTAGTGTTATGGATATTTGATCTGGTAGATAAGCTTACACCTACTGAGCAGCATACTATTGAGACTTGTGGGCTTAGTTTCCTTTTAGATCTCCCTTGGTATTAGTTGAACTGAGGTTTATTGACAGCTATGGCACTCTAACTATAATACCTTTCATTTACCTCTGGGAGAGATGACTATTATGCCAGAGGATGTATATAGACTATTGAGGATCCTGACTCATGGAGAGCAGGTGTATTATGATTCAGTATATGATAGTAGTGTATGTCGATGGGTGTTTGGAGATAACACCATTGTAGATGATTGCATTACCTGGGCACAGTTTGCCTCATTTCCCACCCTACCAGCGTTATTAGGAGCTATGATAGGGGATAATTATTGCTAGATAGGCGATGACATGGTTTTTTGGTCACATGGGGCTGGCTTATAGAGGACCTAATTGCTCAGCCATGGAGATTGGATTGGGGTTCTTGTGTGTTGGCGCAGTTGTATCATGATTTGCATGAGATTGTATATCGGCACAATGAAGCTATTTCTGTACGTGTAGTTTTGTTACAGTTGTGGACATGGGAGCATATCCCTATTACTAGGCTAGTGTCAATGTGAGTTTAGGCACGTGGTTACCCATATGCATTTCTATATGATAGTATGTTTGTCCAGCATCGTTTGGGCAAGGTTGATTTTTGGAGACGCACGATTGATGATATAGATCAGGTGGTTTGGAGGTCATACTTGTAGTGTGAGAGATGGCGGGAGGATGAAAGTGAGTTAACCTACATGTTTTCACCTTGATGGATGATAGGTCGATCACCATTGGTGATTGAGAGATTTTTCTATGGGAGAGTGCTACGCTAGTTCAATTGGATGCAGGATATGCCATAGGGTATGGTATTATATGCTCGAGTACAGGCTAAGAGGTAAATGTGGGGAGCACAAGTTGACTACCAGTCATCTTGTCTATAGATAGATCAGCTAGGATATGGGGTTTGGGATATGCTACAATAGGTTGCAGATGTAGGGATGTCAGTAGAGTATTGAGAGTGGTTCATGCGACATCATTTCATGAGATTCACATATCTGGCAGAGCCTATCCTTGATTTTGATGAGCTTTCTAAGTATGATGGTGATGGTGGAGATGATGGGGATGATGGTGGTATACCACACCAGTGCAGAGGTTAGCGGGGACCTAGAGTGCCATGGGTACAGATAGCAGCTGGGCCTCAGATGAGAAGAGGACATGCGAGAGGCCGAGGTGGTGGTTTTAGATAGCTGAGGCAGAGACTAGTAGGGGCACAAGTACCTCAGGGTCAAGCTCCTTTGAGAGTGGATGTAGATTGGGCTAGGCACAGGCATAGATGGGACCAGGTGGCTAGACAGGTTCCTAGACAAATACCATAGGTTAGCACAACACAGGTTATACCGCAGGTACCCTTAGCACCTTAGGCACCATAGGCTCCTCCAGCATCGCAGGCACCTCCAGTTTTAGATGATATTGTGTGGGATGTTTGGGGGTTACAAGTCAGGATGACTATAGTTATAGTGAGATTAGATCAGGTCATGACCATGCTGCAGTAGTTCTTGGCTACTTTGGCTCAGTTATTGACCAGTGCAAGCACTAGCCTGGCACCTCCTGGTTCACAGGATAGAGCAGGTGATGGGGATCCAGATGGTGCAGGAGGTTCAGGTACAGGTTTGGCCGGAGATGGTTCAGGTGCCCCTGTTGGGTCATGAGACAGATATGGACCCAGGATGTATATCATTTGTATCATATGTATTTTTTTGATCACGACTTTGATATATGGACCATTGTTTTGATGTACCTTTGATGTACTGATTTAGGTTATAGACATTGATGATGGACATTTATCTATGATGATCTTTGATTCCTCCTTTTTGATGATGTTATGAGATTTCCTTTTATGCATGTCTATATGTTTCTATAATGCATTTATTTCTATTGTGCAATGGATGCAAATGTCTTAGAGTAGGACATAGATAAATGGATGCAAATGATGTTAATGCAATTTATCTCTATATGTTTTTTGCTTTAACATGTATGGATTATGCAATGCAATGAATGCAATACTTAGTGCTATGATAAATGAAATGCATCTATCTTTTTGTGTTTTTAGGATGTATGTAATATAATTCATGATAGGCAGGTCTAAATGATGATATGGAAAATGATTAATGAATAATGTATCTTTTTTCTTGTTTTTCTCTTGACATGAATATATAATGAATAATGACTAATGATAATGAATGCAAAGGAAAATCTCATTTTGAATGACTTGAAACCAATTCATTTGATGAAGTGTTGTCAACATGTTATCCCCCCCCCTTTTGAATTTGGAAAATTGCTAGATAGACAAGCCATTTGAGAACTAAGAATTTGAGAATGCAAGCGAAAGAGCAACATGCAATTAATCTAACATGCAAAATGCAGTTAATCTAACATGCAAAATGCAATGCAACTAATTGTCCTTGAGGTTTGAAAAAGGAATGCAAACTAAGATATATTTTCATCATAGATCATTGTGGAACTAGGAGTCGATACAATCCTTACTAGTGCCACTGCGACCATAAGAATATGAATATCACTTTCCCGCATGTGGAAACCCCTTCAATGAAACTAAGTACAACCCTCACTAGTTCGATGACCAACAATGGGAGTATGAATACCGGTTTAAATAGATTCAATGTTGCAAGTGGATGTTGGTATTAAGATATGGAAAATCTAAATAACCAAGGTATCCTTTTGTGTAAACCAACAAAGGTTAACCCTTCATCCTATATGAATGTCCTCTATGGTTCTTTGATGACCATGTCCTTAGATGTATTCACACAAGTTAAAGAATCTTCCTCCAAATAGTCACTTAGAAGCTTAAGAAAACATCATGTACCTTATCATGGCCAATCTAGTCAAAACATCATAGATTAGCTAAAAAATACATGACTCAAAAGATTCAATGAAAAACTCATCAAAAATTCCAAGTGTTTGCAAAATGTATCAAGATTTTCAAATAAGAATTCTAGAAAATCTAATCATTTAGGGTGTGTCAATTTTTAATCCTGATTAAATAAGGCAATGAGATTCAAGGATCATGTAATGTGATCAAATTGTTTAGGGTTAAACAGTGATATTAATCAAAGGTTCCAAAATGTCTCTCCTAAATCTAAAAATCTGCTTCTGATGTGTGACCGAAATGTTGCACTATTGAATCCGGTTGGTACCAAAATCTATCATGTGTGCCCACAAGTGATAAATGTGATCAATGTGAAACTTAGGGCAACTAAACCTAGAATGTGACCAAATGCAGCTCTGAGACTTTATTAGGGTAATGCAAAAATGACAGATGCAAAGAGGATCTGGACAAGTGAGATGAGGAAACTGCAATATGTACAAATGCAACTAAGAAACACCTAAGGGACAAAAGGCACCTGTTTCCAGGTTTTCACCTCTTGGGATTATTTCTCTTTTTCTCTTTTTTCTTTTTTGCCTACCAAGGTTCCTATCGCTAGGTTTTCACCAAGGCACTTTTTTCTCTTTTTCAAATGTTTTTGGCTTTTTGAATTTTCTAATTTTTTTGGTATTTTTGATCTTTTCTCCTTCTTTTGGTATTTTGAATTTTCTCATGTACAAGGGTGATGTTGGACTCATCTAATACTCTTCAACTTATACTCTTTATTCTGATACTCTTTCCTCTGAATCATGTGTGGAACCTCTTAAGATGAATGCTATTGATAGGTTATAGCAATTCATCACCATCATAATCAGCCAATTTGTAGCTCCCTATCCCAAATGAAGAAACAATGACAAAAATACCAAGACAATTTTCTTCCCACTTCCCTTTCTTTTCTCTATCAGCCTGATTTTTTGGATTTTCTCTCAATACTAGATCTCCTATTTGAAAGTTTCTTGGCTTGATATGTTTGTTATAGTTTCTAGAAATACAATTTTGATACACTTTCAAATGATCATAGGCTTGAGTTTGATGTTCCTCCAACAATTCCAATTATTGAAGGCGTGCAACTCTATAATCCTCATCCGTTATTAATCCATGCAATGAAACTCTGAGGGATGGTATTTCAACTTCTAAAGGAAGAATAACTTTGGCCCCATAAACCAAAGAAAAAGGTATAGCTCATGTCGGGGTTTGAATACTAGTCCTATAGGCCCATAATGCTAGATTGATTTGAAGGTGCCAATCCTTTCCTGATTTTCCAACTAGTCTCCTAAGGATTTTAATGATGTTCTTGTTGGTGGATTCTGCTTGTCCATTACCTTGGGGATAGTAAATGGATGAAGAGTGATGTGTAATGTGGAATGTGTCACAAAGCTCATCAATATCTTTGTTCTTAAACTATTTTCCATTATCCATGATGATGGCATGAGGGATGCCATATCTGCAAATGATATGATTTAGGATAAACATGGAAATTTGTTTTCCTATTGTAGTTGATAAAGGGATAGCTTCAACCCATTTAGTAAAGTATACTATCGCTATGATTATATACTTGTGTCCATTTAAAGAAGTAGGATAAATCATGCCAATCAAGTCAAAACCCCATTGATAGAATGGCCATGGTGTGACAAAAGGGTGTAATTATTGTGTTGGTGCATGAATCAAGTTTCCATGGTATTGACATTTCTTGCAAAATTTAACATATTGACAAGCATCTCGTTCTAAGGTTTTCCAAAAGTACCCCATACGCAAGATTTTCTTAGCTAGGTTTAAACCATTTGAATGTGACCCAAAAATCCCCTTGTTGACGTCTTTTAAAGATAATTTTGATTCATCTTCGTCTAGAAATCTAAGGAGCGTTCCATCAAGACCTTAACGATACAATGTGTCAGAAAGGATAGTATAACGGGATGCTTTCCTTATGAAATTTCACTTTTGAGCGCGGGTTTGGTCTATAGGTAGGGTTTGATTTTTGAGGTAAGCATAGATAGGTCCATACCACAGAGAGTCATGTCCATGGAAAAGGGTAATAATTTGGGTCTTAGGTAGGTCAAATGTTGGTTTCACCAATTCTTTCACCAAGTACTCATACTTTTCATTTTGATCGAGTAACTGAAGTAAAGATGCTAAAGTAGCCATTGCATCTACTACTCTGTTCTTGTCTCTTGGAATTTTTTCAAAAGTAATCAAAGCAAATTACTTCTTCCAGTTTTCCACCAATTTCTTGTAAGGCAATAGTTTTTCATCCTTAGTATTATACTCATCATTAACTTGATTAATGACTAGTTGAGAGTCTCCATAGACTTGTAATTCTGTGACATTCCATTCCAAGGTTGTCTTAATGCCGATGACCAAAGCTTCATACTCTTCTATGT
This sequence comes from Thuja plicata, assembly GCA_018584345.1. Classification (NCBI taxonomy): domain Eukaryota; kingdom Viridiplantae; phylum Streptophyta; class Pinopsida; order Cupressales; family Cupressaceae; genus Thuja; species Thuja plicata. Next base: position 433,562 of record MU228419.1, on the reverse strand, counting down.
TATTGGTGCAAGGGAACAATAACTTGTAAGACTTTGGGATTGTGTAACCTTGCGGTGTAATCAAAATAATGCCTTCCCCACTGCCATTTTGGGTATATGATCCATCAAAGTATAGAGTCCATGTCTTAGCTTTGACATTCACAATTTTAGAATCTGAGAATTCCACTTGCATAGGATGTGTATATTCTTGAGGATATTTATCCAATTGATCGGCTATAACTTGACCTTTGATTGATTTTCTATCAACATATTTAATGTCAAATTCACTAAGTACCATGACCCATTTCGCAATCCTTCTAGTTAAGGCTATTTTGCTAACTAGGTATTTCAAGGGATCAATTTTAGCTATGAGTTTCACCTTATGCAACAACATATAGTGTCTTAACTTTTGAGAGGCAAATACCACTACTAGGCAAGCCCTTTCCATGAAGATATAATTTAACTCATGTTTGATCAAGGTTCTACTCAAATAGTAGATAGCTCTTTCTTTCCCTTCATCATCCTCTTGTGCCAATAAGACACCTAAAGATTTTTCTGTTGCTGAAATGTAGAGTAATAAAGGTTTTCCTTGAATTGGTGACATTAAGATAGGAGGATTCATCAAGTATGTTTTCAAAAATGAAAAGGCTTTGTCACACTCCTCATCCCATGTGAAGATGGTGTCTTTATGTAGTAATCTGATGAAAGAATGGCATTTTTATGCCAATTAAGAAATGAACCTTCTAATATATTGAAGTCTTCCTTGAAGTGATCTCATTTGACTAATAATTTTTGGAATTTCCATGTCCATTATGGCTTGTGCCTTTTCAAGATCCACTTCAATGCCTTTTTCTAAAACAATGTAAGCTACGAGTTTTCTAGATTGTATGCCAAAAGTACATTTCTTTGGGTTAAGTCTCACCTTGAATTTTTCTAGCCTTGTAAAAATCTTTTCAATTATGGATAGATGATCTTTTATTTTATGTGACTTAGCTAAAATTTCATCCACATAATCTTCCATAAAAGTGTGCATCATGTCATGGAAAATGGTAGTCATGGCTCTTTGGTAAGTGGCTCTGGCATTTTTGAGACCGAAGGGCATTACATTCCAACAAAAGGTACCCCATGGGTATGTAAAATCTATCTTCTCTTGATCCTTAGGTGCTATGCAAATTTGATTATACCCACTGAATCCATCCATAAGTGAAAGCATAGAATCACCTGCCATGAAATCTACAATAGCATCAATGCTAGGTAAGGGAAAGTCATCCCTTGGACAAGCAAGGTTTAAATCTCTAAAATATGTGCAAACTCTTATTGTTTTATCATGTTTGGTAACTGGTACAATATTGGAGATCCATTCGGCATATGCTATTACTCTTATAAATCCTGCCTTGAGCAATTTCTCCAATTCAACTTTGACTAATATGGCTATGTGTGGATGAATTTTTCTCAACTTCTACTTTACGTGCTTAACCCCTGATTTCACATTTAAGTGATGCATTATGAAACTTGGATCTAATCTAGGCATGTCACCATATGACCATGAAAATTTGATTTGTTTCACTTGAAAGAATGCAATGAACTCTTCTCTTTCCAAAGAACTCAAAGATGCTGCTAAGTGAATGAATTTAGGATCCTTTTCTATTCCAATGTTGACCTTTTCTGTGGCTTCAATAAGTATAGGTGATCTTTCATCTTCACGAGCTAGTAAGGTATCCAACCTCTCTCCCTTAGGTTCCACAGTTGGGTTTTAACCTTCAGAAACATCCTTTATGTTTACTTTTTTTGGGTCTAGCACTGCCACATGGTGGTTTTCAGCACTAGGCCTTCTCACTTTTTTATATATTTTTTCTTCATTTTTTGGATTAAGAGGTTGAAAACCTACCCCTATCATCATGTGTAGAATGAGTTCATTGGTGGAAGAATTGGGTTTGACTGCATTGAGGTATAAGGCCATTGAATTGTCATTTGGGAAGTAGAGTAAGTCATTTGACTCAGACAGATCCCAATCGATAAGTTTGGGATGCATTAAGGAAAATGAATCATCGAATGGGCTTTAATTTGAAGGAATTAAGGACATGACTTCATTAGATGGTTCATACATTTTATCGTCATGGTCTATGACATGTGCCTCTTCAAGATGGTCCATGGAAGAAGGATCGAAATCCTCTCCATCAGAGTCCTCTAAGATTTCTATGGGAAAGAAAGCATGTGGATTAAACACTAGGGTAGAACCTCCCACCCACGAAGGTACCCAAGGTTCACCTACCCATTGAGTGAAAAGGGGTGCTTTTTCTATGTTGAATTGTTGAGGTTCACTTGATGTTTGAGTTGGATTTGATCCTTGAGCCATATGTTCTGCATTTTCAACTTTAGGAGGAATTGCATAAGGGTGAATCATATCAACCTCTATGTCATGAAAAGATTGTTTGGACAAGGAATCCAACTCATATTCTCTAGAATCATCTTCACTTTGATAACCTAACATATGGATATGTGCACGGAAATCATGCCTGGGACTTGAACTTTCTCCTTTATGTTGAAAACCTATGACAGCTTTCTCTTCTTTGGCTCTCCAAACTAGTTCAATAGGTTCTAACAACCCTCTATGTCTAACTCCTAAGGGTCCTCTTCCCTTATAGCCCATTTTCTTCATGATATCAAATCCTTTTCCATATTGATCAGTTTGGATATTGATATGTTGCACCCTTTCATTGGAATTATTTTAATTATCATCATCTTTATAGAGCCATTGTAATACCTCAATATCTTCTTTGTCTATTTCTTGTTTGTTGCATTCCCTCACAAAATGGGCATTGTACTTATGAGGTTGATGATATTTGGATGGTTTCCCATGTGTCCTTGGAGATGTAGGTAAATCAAAGAGGGAAATGGAATATTCCCCTACTCCTTTTGAGTTAATTTTACATTGTTTTTCAAATTGATGCATTAGGTCACTCATCTTGTCATAGTGATCTTTCTTAGTTTGTTCTCTTTCTTCCTTAGTGGGTTTAGGAGATTCTAATCATAATTTTGAAGTCTAAACTAAAGTATCCTTTGAATTTGAACCCTCATAACTCATCTATTCTTTTCCTTTAGTTGATGTAGTTGAGTTAGTTTGAATAGGATTAGGAGTAAATGTGACTTTTGATGTTGATTCTGACTTTTCCTCTTTGGCCTCTTCCATGATAGTATCAAGAATAACTCTTTCCCTATTGTGAGAAATATACAATTCATGACTTGGCTTTAAAGTACTACAATATTCGAATGGGTTTGAATCTCCTCCAATTGTGACCTCCACCCCTAGGTATGGAAATTTTATGCATTGGTGATATGTAGAAGGTACTGCTTGCATCTCGTGTATCCAAGGCCTTCCTAGTAAGATGTTGTAAGTCAATTTCATGTCAATGACTTGACATATAGTGTCCTTTTTGATAGGTCCCACTTGAATTGGTAGAATGATCATACTCTTGGAAGACCTTTCCTCTTCATCATAAGCCTTAATAGTTATTTTCTTCTTTGGATCAATGGAAGACTCAGATAAACCTAATGACTTGACAAGGTTTAAAGTGCAAATATTTAGACCAACTCCACCATCTATGAGAACTCTCTTAACCCCATGTCTTTGGATTAATACCTCTATATGCAAGGGTAAGTTTTGAGAATGTGTGATAGACATGTCATCTTGCTCCAAAAAGGAAAGACAATGAGGGGCAATGAGGTGCCCTAAAATGTTTTGAAATTTGTCTTCCTCCAATTTTATAGGAACCATGGTCTCACATAAGTATTTTTCTAGAATCTCCTTGTGATTAGGAGATAATTTTAATAACTCCAAAATGGATATTTGGGCTGGAGTCTTTCGTAATTGGTCCACAAAACTATAAGGCTTTGTGGTGGGTGGTGTTTGTTTAGCCAAAATGATTGGTGTCTTAGGGCCAATAGTAATAGGAGTACCTCCTTGTAAGGTAACCTTTGAGGCTTGCCCCCTTGTGATGGAATTAGTAGACCCTTGAATAGGTTGATCTTTAACCACAACAACATTGATGGTATTGTCATAAGTATGAGAAAAGTTAACATTACGACTACCTTTTACATTATTTGCATTGTTTCCTCCATTGTTGGAATTTGAAGATTCTCCCTTTTCATGCTTATAAAAAGGAGTTTTAAAGGCTGTGTGATCTTCATCAGTTTGAGGTCCATCCACCTTTATCACACCATTGTCTATGAGATCTTGTACCACATATTTGAGGTATAGGAAATCATTAGTCTTATGTCCCCTATTTCGATGATAGTCACAATGGTTATTTTCATTCCACCAGTTGGGCTTAATGTGAGGTTCATATGGTTGAGCCTTTGGTAAATCGATAAGCTTATTTGCGATAAGTGTAGTTAATGCATTTTCCAATGGTTCACCCAAAGTAGTGAGTGCTCTTTTGGGTGTAGGTGAAAAGAAAGGTTTAGGCTTAGGAGCCCCTTGATTATTCCCAAAGTTGTTATTTGTGTTGTTTTTGAAGGGAACTTTGGGTGCTTGATTCACATTATTTGCTTGAGTTGAGTTTTGAGTGAGATTAAAAGGGATAGCCTTTAAAGTATTAGCCTCCACCACTCCATCATTAACCAATCCTTTATTGTTGTTATTCCTTGTCCAATATCGACTGTTATTGTTGTTGTTGTTGTTGTTGTTGTTGTTTTTTTTTATTCTTGTTTTGATTGGTGTTGGAGGTATTGTTGTTATTGTTATTCTTGTTATCTTTATAGAGTTTGATTTCTCCACTTTTCACCAATACCTCTTCTGTTTTCACCCCATTCTCAATTAAGTCTTGGAATGATCTAGGACATTGTAGCCTTAGTCGATAGTTCATTTCATGATTCAGGTTGTTCACAAAGATATACATCTTTTCCTTTTCGGGTACACTTTCAGGGTATCTAGCAAATACTACCCTCCATTGTTGTAGGAAAAGTAGGAATCCTTCTCCATCTCTTTGTTTGGTATTGCATAGATTGAGCATTGTAACCTCATGCTTGATGTTATAAGAATAGTGAGTTACAAATTTATAGTCCAATTCCTCAAAGGTTCTAATACCGGAGGATAATTTTGAGAACCACTCCATTGCTATGCCTCCCAAACTTCTAGGGAATAACCTCATGAGGTAAGTTGTGTCATACATGAATTCTAAACTTAGGGCACAAAATTCCCTTAAGTGATCTTAAGGATTAGCTGTTCCTTCATATTTATCATATTTCAGATAAATAGCATTTGTTGGAAATGGTATCATGACTAAAGACTTGTTAAATGGAAACAAACACAAGGCTTCAATAGAAAAAGGTTTAGGAGCCCCACCTTGTTTCAATGTGTCCAATTGTATTTGAAAAAGATGGAATTGTTTGTTCATGATATCAATGGGGTTAGCCTCTACTTCTTCTTTCTTGAGTTTGGTGAAATCATAATCGTGTGGAAGCTTGAGACCCATTTGTGCTAGGTCTAAGAAGTATTTCTCTTTGTATTTTTCTAGTACTTTGTCCATGAGTTTCATAAAAAAAGGGCTTTGCATAGCCTTGGTAACCTTTTCATCAGTTAACTCCTCATCATTAGGGTCCATATTAGCTCTGTTATTGGTGTTGTTCATCCCTTGATTGTTAGGATCTATGTTTGTCCCTCCATTGGTATTGTTGTTGTACCCTTTGTTATTAGGATCAACATTTCCTTGTTGGGTCATATCCTTGTTTACATGATTAATCTGATCAGGATCTATATGGCCAAATGGGAAAGACATCCTTGGTTCTATTTGTTTGATGGGTTCGTGTATAGGATTTGCGGAAAAGGGGTCACCCGAGAAAGGACACTCTTGTCTCAGATAAGACCCATCTAGTTGTATGGTAGTTTTTATGTAATGAGATTGAGTGAAAACCAGCATTAACATATGCTGAAAGAAGATCTCAGGTTTTCAAACTCGTTTAATGACCAATCCATGTCCAATAATGGCGGATTCTGATCAAGTTGGGTATCCACAATGATATAATGTCCAAAAGGGTATCAAAAAATCAAATTTTCTTATTTTTAAACCTTTGGAAGATAGCCACTGTTTGCCTTTTAAAATTTTTAGGTGGCTCTTACCTATGTGTAGGCGGCCTTTAACTAATAATATGTGGTTACTAGAAAATTTTTACATGATTCTTTGTAGTTGGTAGGCGGCATTTGTTTGTTGCAAAGCATTTTTGGAATATTGTTACGCGACTCTTTCCAGTTAACAAGCAGTTGTTTGATATTACCAAGTGGCATTTTATGTTTGACAAGTGGCCCAGATTTGTTTGGAAGTGGCTCTAAACTGATTTTACAAGGCTCTTTGCTGATCAGGAAATATTTTGATTATTTTAATGATATTTTCAAGATTTAAAATTTTAAGGTCTTTGATTAGATTTATCAAAAAGTATTCTTGCATGAAAATAAAGTACAAAATCAACACACACGTAAGATTTGCACCATATATCTAAAAACCACAATAAAAGTGTATGTTCTCGGATGTTTCAACTGGTTTGCACAAGAATATCTTCCAAGCAATCTACCTTAGCATCAACAAATTTGGATTTTAAAACATGGCTCTACAAAGGTAGGTCTGCTATTTTATCAGGTCTCACCTATTCTGGTCTAAACCCTGACAAGATCCTTTACCCCTTTGAGGGCTTCCCATAGGCACAAAAGTATGATTTTTCACAATCCTGAAGGACTACTAGAGGAAGTGAGGATGGCTTGCACAAGTTTTAGTCACTTTCTGATTAAGGAAAAGTGCATTATTTATAGTGGGTCAGACGATATTGTGGTAAAAGCAAATATCTCCAACTTTGGGTCATTCCCTCTCACCATCCTCATAAGGAAATTCTCAGGAGGCAGGCCCTTTAAAGCTCTAATTAGCTAACATTTTCGTGAAAAGAAGGAATTGAACTTGGTCCAACAAGTTTGGGAATTTGATTCACTCAAAAAGTGAAGATCATATCCCTATTGTCTTTCTTTTCTTCCAAACACTTCAAACAATTTTGTTCATTTTCAACCCCTTAACAAGGAGGTTCTTAGAATTAAAATTTGTGGTTCAATTTGCTTATCCTTGTCTTTCTACCAAATTGGCTTTGCACGTTTGGCTTTTTGATTCACTTCAAAAAGTGAAGAGCATATGCCTAATGCTTGTTCAATTTGGATGAAATAGAGGATTTTCTACTTATGTTAGATTTAAAAAAAAAGCCACAATTTAATCAAATGCAAGCTTCATGAGAGAAATACCTGATTTCAAAGCTAGCAAAAGGCTAGGCACATTTTTGAGTATTTGGCTTGTTTTTACTCACCTAGTGGCAATCGTTCCCACTCCATCTCCTCCAACAAGTTAGTCAAGACAAAGCACAACAAAGTGTAGAAACATTGAAAAACCTTAAATGACACAAAAAACCTCCTAAAAGCTCTTTGAAATGAATGCCTTATCAATTAAATCTTTAAAAGAAAGTAAGGATGCAAAATTAATTAGAGTAGGAAATTTTCTTTTATACGCAAAGAACACCTTAATGTAATAATCATATAAATGCTCTTCCTCAAACAAACTCTTTAAAAAAATTTCGTTATGAATCTCTTTATTGTTCTTGGTTTTAACTCTTACCTCCTTGCTAGGCCTTGAGATCTGCTTCTCTAGTTTCTGCACCTTTGGGTGATTGTTCATCTGCAGATTAAGAAAATATAGAGAATTAGAAAAGTGACAAAATTAACCAAAAACTGATTTAAAGAAAAAGTTATTATGTGACATTTTACAGCTAAACAGCGGCTACCAAATGTTAGTAAGCGTAAGTTTAAACTTTAAACATGGCTTTTAAATCTGAACACACAGCCCTAAAAATACCACAGTCGGTAAAATAAAAATAGCAAGTGGTGCAGAAAGTATAATAAGCGGTTAGAGATTGCTGGTAAGCGGCTGTTGAAAAGTCACAGGCGGTGCACTTTATCCAACATGCGGCACAATTTATCTGGTAGGCGGTCTAATTTATCTCACACGTGGCAGAAAAATGAAAGACGGAGACAAATTAAGCTTTTCAAGCGGCATTTTGTTGTTTGTAGGTGGCTCTTTGCATCGCATAAGCGACTCTTCTCCTATTTTTTGCAAGAAAAACATCAAGAACAAAGAAAAAAGACCAAATATTATGATAAAAATGTTAGAAAAGAGGCTTAGAGTCCCACGGTGGGTGCCATTATGTGTGTAAGAAAATAGACCTTCATGAAATTAAGAATGGAAGCAACAATTCTATGGAAAGATAAACAAGTTAATCTAAGAATTGAAACTAAACAAACTATATCATCTCATGGTTCTCTATCCAAGCTTTGTTAAGAGAGCTCTTAGGCTTAATCTCTCTCAAGGACAATCCTAGAATGAGATATGTATGAAAATTAAATGCTCAAATCTAGCTAGAATGCTCAAAATGCTCAAAAATGCTCCAAGATTATATGAGAAAATAACAAATGCTCCTAAACACGATATGCTAGATGTAATGCAAATGCTAAAATTCTCTCAAAATTCTCTCAAATTCTCCTCATATGCTCTCAATGTGTCTATAATAAGGATGATTTTTCTCTTGAATTCTTGGATCCCAAACACAAAGGAAATTGCTTGTATTTATAGCATTTTCCCAAGGGTAGGGGGTAGAGTGAGTTAATCATGATCAAAGTTTGGTTAAGTCAAAAGCTTTGAGGCATTCTCAAATTGAGGGAAAGTTGGTTGGTTGTCTCAAATATATTAGGAATTAAATAACTCCATCATTTAATTAAATTAGCCATGGAAGGGTGATTGGGTTGGATTTGATCTTTTTTTATTTGAACTATACAATTGAAAAATCAATTTCATAATTTGATTAATCCCTTTAGGCTTGAATTTAATTATTTGATCTTTTAATTTGATTTGGATATTGTCCATTTGATTTGTTCCATTTGATTTTCATTGAGATGACATTTTAGGGCATTTGGCTGAGATTTATAGTTTGGAATGCTTGAGATACACCTGGTCAATTTTAGGTGTCAACACACCCAAATCACCATTTTGGGTGCCATTTATTCCTTCATTATTTTGGTTTGAATTATCACAAGAATTCCTTACCCATTGCTGACTCATCTGAGTTTTGATTTCAAAACCTTCGGTTTTTCCTTTCTCAAAACCAGTATCCCCTTTTTCTCTATTCATACATTTCTTTCTTAGATGACCAAGTTGTTTACACACATAACATCTCTTAGTAGGATTCTTTTTTCTAAGATGAGTCTTTGCACAATTTGTACCAATCTGCCCATACTTGCCACAATGACTGATGTAGGAGCATCCTGGGTGTAAGGGCAATCTTGCATCACCCAAAAATATTTTTGTTTTCTTTTCAATAAGGGCTACCTTGTGCAGAGCTACTATTTATGGAAACTTGCTATTTTTAGTAAGTTG
>MU228419.1:379214-390461 GCA_018584345.1 Thuja plicata | reverse complement strand
GGAATCTCACTTGGAATCCTCTTCAATTCAGGATTCTCTAGACTCACTCTTGAGTCTCTTAGGGCTACTCTCAGACCCTAACCAGAAGGACTATTTTGTTCCCTCTATCCTAGGTTCCCTACCCACCAAAATTTTTTACTCCTTACTGTCTTTGACTCTTCATGACTGAATCACTACAGTCATGCACCTTCTTACTTCTCTATCTTTCCTACAAGTCTCTCTAGCTGGACCATAGGCTCGCCTAGGACTTGTCTAACCTCTTGACTAACTTCTCATCCCACAAAAATATAGAAACAAGCATAATATACATGGAGGATGCTTCTTGACTGTCACAATCCATGGAACAGATTATCAGAGTCAAGAAGCACCCATATTTATCTAACAGAAACAAAACAACACTTTACAGTAAGCTACTCAGAAGAAAAGAACACGTAAAGTACAGACAAACTTCTTTATATTAACAATACTAAAGATTACAATATGCTTCGCTAGTCTCCTCTGTCTCTGTAACTAACTAACTATCTGAACTATTTGAACCCTTTCTCAGATTCTTCTTCTCTGCTTTATCTCTGGCTTCTCCTTGATTTCGTAACCTTGGTGGTTACCTGTCGACCCCAGCCTTCCAGCTGTTCTCTGTTCTTCATGCTCTCTGCAAACTGTCATCAGTTGTTCTGCATGGTCGACACTCTGGTCACCTCTTTTCCCTCGTGTCATTCTCTTTTATGTTTGGTTGTTATGACTTTTCAATGTTCTCTCCTATCAACATGTCAACATATTTGACCATTTGACTGATCTGTTTTTCCATCGTGTAGTCGCGAATGAAAATCACCTTTCAAGTCTTGTTCTGCGACTGAGTGATTACCTGCTCGTCGTGCTCTTGCAATGTCTTTACATGACTTGTCTTTTACCTCGCGACTGAGCGATGAGCTCAAGTCGCACACCCACTTTTCTTTTTCATGAGCTATGTTTTGTGCTACGACTGAGCGATGAGCTCAAGTCGCACAGTCGCAATGCATCTTCATTGACTGCTCCTTGCTCTACGAGTCGGCGATGCACGTTAGTCACGCACTCACTATACTTCTAGATGAACTAGAAATTCATTGACGACTGAGCGATACAATTAGTCGCGCACTCTCAATGTTTCTACTCAAGCTATTCATTCCTTTGTGACTGAGCGATGAGCTTGAGTCACACTATCACACTGTCTGGAGACGAGCTACCTTTTCTTCTGCAACTGAGCGATGATCATCTATCGCGCACTCGCTACATGATTCCCCTAGCTGACCTTTTCCTTGCGACTTGGCGATGCATCGGGTGTCGCTCACTCGCACACCAGGAATTAACTATTTGTCTTCGCGACTGAGCGATTGAACACCCATCACGTTGTCGCACCGTATTTGCTCGGACTATGAATTGACTCGCGATTGGGTGATGAGCTCCTCGTCGCACTGTCATGCACTATCTTTTCTTGCTATCCATCTATGACTGAGCGACTAGTTCCTCGTCGCGCACTCGCGCACTAACAGACTTAACACATAACTAGCTCGCGAGTGTGTGATGCATTCTTTTTGCTGCTCTCTGCTACTCCGCGACTGAGCGACTAGGCAAAATATGACTTGCTCATTGAAAGACTTGTAGCAAAACTTGTGCAAAATTGCTGGGGCTAGGGTTTTGAGCTAAACCCTAGGGTGCTCTGCACCATCATCTTATAGGAAGCATTGTTGGGTAAGGTATCTCTGGTATGATGTCAATTTTGTGGCTAACAAGTCTCTTAGGAGGTAGGGGAGTGGGCTGGCCATCATTCACAATATCTCTATACTCTTCAAGTATTTCTTTTACCTCATTTGGTATTTCTGATTTCTTGACAGCAACTTCATCTTTTGGCTTCAATACTAAAGAAAACCCAACTCCTTCTCCTTCTTCTAGGGTCTTCAAGAACTCCTTCTCACCAACCATGAGCACACTTGGGCTTGATTTCTTCATCTCTCCTTCTTCTATCAGGGACTGAATTTTTAAAGTCACCCCATCTTTCTTGAATGAGTATGCATTCTTGGTTCCATCATACATGGATTTCCTATCAAATTTCCATTCCCTTCCAGGTAGAAGGTGGCATGCATCCATGGGAAGAATGTCACATAAAACTCTATCTTTATACCTTCTAATGGTGAACTCTACCCATGCTTGTTCTCCTACAAACACATTTTTTCCTTTGCTGACCCATGTAACCTTGTATGGGTTTTCATGTGGAATCCTTTTCAAATTTAACTTACTGGCTGCCTCTTCCCTAATGATATTATCAGTTGAGTCTGAATCAATAATGAATCTACACACCTTCCTTGTGATCTTGCACTTCACTCTAAAGAATTATCTCCTTTGGCTTGGTTCTTCTTTGCTTGGCTCTCTGATTAATGTCCTCTTTAACATGAGGTTCTCACCTTCTTTTGATTCTAATGATACCTTAGATGGATTGCTACTGCAACTTGATTCTTCTCAGACATAGTTAACTCTCTTTCCACCTCCTTGAGAAGTAGAACCCTTTTTAGGACACCTATAGGTAGGATGTCCTATCTGATTGCAATGGTAACTTGATGGTGGAAAAGTAGGATGCTCCTCTTCCTTGATTGCTGCTGCTCCTTCCTCTCCAAATAGCATTAGAGCCTCTACCCCTGCTGAAACCTCCTCTATTTGAGTTTCCTTGCTGATTTTTAGTGAACTTGCTCTCACTTTTCTCCCTTGAATTTGATCCTCTTCCACCATAGCCTCCTTTTCCTCTTCCTTCTCTACCTCTGCCTCTTCCTCTAAAGTTTGATTTTGATTTCTTTATGTTCTTCTCTTCCACTTTCAATGCAAGTTGGAAACACTTATGTACGGTTGTGGGAGTCCAAAAACTGATTTCCTCTTAGATACTCCATTTTAGGCCTCCAAGATACCTAGCCACCTTGATAGTCTCATCCTCTTAGACTCTAGACCTCAAGCACAACTTCTAGAATTCTTCATTATATGTAGCCACATCCAAATATTTTTGTTTCAAACTCTGCCTCTTCTTGTGTAACTAGATTTCATAATCCTCAGGTAGGTATTGCTCCTTTACCTTGGTTAACATGGCCTTCCAATTTGAAATTGGATTCTTACCCATCTTCTCCCTATCTTCTTGGAGGTATTTCCACCATGTTAATGTTGAACCTCTTAACCTTGACTTTTCAACTTTTACCTTCTATGCTTTAGTTATGCCCTCACATTCAAAATGATTCTCAATACCATATATCCATTCCACAACTAGTTCACTGTCCATTTTTCCATTAAAGAATGGAATTCCTTCAACACTATTTCCTCCTAGGACTCTGAGAGATTTTAGAAATGGCTCCTCACTCATTGGAGGGTCTAGTTCAGGTATTAAGTCTTCTTCATCAAATTTCTACTTCCCTCTGTTGTTGCTGAATTCATCTCCATCTTTGCTTTTAGTTGCATCTCCAACTTGTTGAAGTTTTACCTTCATCTCATCCAGGGCTTCTTCTAGAAGTCTACTCCTTTCCCTTTGATCTTCTATCACTCTCTTATCCTCATCTGCTTCCTTTGCAAGCTCTGCATTGGTGACCATCTTATTTTCACCTACTGATATTGTTGGCTGAAACATCTACCACAAGCCCAATCAATCTATGCTCTGATACCAATCTGATGTGGACAGTTTTCTTGTTGCTACTAAGAACCAGCTTGGCTCTATTCTAAGACCTTTCTCCTAGATCTCTTAGGGTATTCACAACTATAAACTAAGGTAAGTCACTATCAACTTTACCTCATCTTCAAGACTCAGTCCCCATCGACATACTATTCAACTTCTCCTCACTAAACCTACACAAATAGAGTCATTCAACTAATTTTTTTAGAACATTGTTCTCATTCTCTCCCCTAGCCGAACTATCCCCGAGCTCACCTAGGGTAAGATCTCAAGACTTCTTTATGTTGATTCTCCTACAGAAAAAAAAATGAAACTATGTACAAGGGCTCCTCTCGAGTTCCATCCCAACACATGACTCTAATCATGGATTTAGGAATCTTGAGGGGCCATTACTACTTACAACCCAGAACAGGTGAAGAAATAACAACTTACAAAACAAAAAATTAAGTAACTAAGCTACTTGCATGCAAAAGGAACCACAAAGAAACTTGATATCCACTAAACACAGAGTCTGCAACTTCTCATTACTAGAAACAAAACAAAATAGTACAATAATGCATATGTCTAACTTTCCTGAAGCTTCTCCTCTTCTTCAATCTCTACTCTCTAGATCTCCAAAATGAAGGCTTGGGCTGTTATTAATAACCATCCTCTCTTGGAAACAACCCCAACTGCCCACATATTTGCAAGCATCTCTTTACAAATCATTACAACTTCCCACACTATCCATAAAAGATAAGATTTGCTTTTCACAGGCCGTTACAACTGAATTTACCGAGCAATAGTATTGCAAAACTGAGAACTATTCTAAAAAGGTGCCATTGTTAACCAACCAACAGTGTTAACCGACTAGTAGTGTTAATCGTATAGCAGTGTTAACCGACTAGTAGTGTTAACCAACTAACAGAACCGACCAGCAGAGTTAACTGACCAGAACAACCGACCAGTAATGTTAACTGACCACCAGTGATACCAAGAAGCTTATCCAAAGTTCTTGATTCCTTGGTTGGATTTCTAGAGGCCTACAAACTACCTCACACACACACCACTAAAAGAAACCAACTAAGAAAGACATGGATTAATCTTGTCATATCCATCTTAGGGAAAAATAAATGGCCTTCTAAGGTCCACACAAACTCTCCTAACTTGGCTAGAGTCAGTACATGCCAAAAATAAAGAGCTAGGGGTTTGAGTTAGGTGAGCTCCTGCACCAAACATTCTTAGGACTGGGACTCTTTTCAACATTTTGACCTAATTTTTCAATGCCTAGTTGTAAAATAGAGGATTGATCTATTCTATTAGCAACGGGGGTTTCTATATGGGTTGAGTAAGACTAATGATTGGATCCCTCATGAGGAGGTTCCTGAGTAACTTGTTTATCTTGATTTTTCTCACCATTATCTACCAATTGAGTAGTACAGTAGGATTAAAAGATATATGTTTAATTTGTCTCACCATTATCGATCAATCCTAGTAACCTTACTTGAATCACCCCATTCAATCTTAGCTCCATTTTGTGAAGTAGCCCATTTTTACTTTATTTTCCGCTTCTTATTAGGTCCCAATAAAAATTTATCCAATCTTCTTTCCCAATTTCTTTCATAATGAAATGATTCTTAATTATCAAATGAATTAGAGAATGGTATCTAATGTTTCTTTGCCTCTTTCTTACTATATTTATTATCTTAACCAACTAAGAATAGAGAAAGGAAGGTAGATTTACTCTTACCTTAGAACATGCATTTCAATATCTAAGACAGGTTATGAGATGAACCCCGAGTCCCATGACCATGTCGTACTTCCCTTCAAAATTAAGAAATTTCATGAACCATAGAACAACTATGTGCTAAGGTTCACCTGAACTTTCCATACTTATACTCTTTGTGTTTCCTTTCTTGTTTTAAAGCTTATGCCCCTTCTCTAGTGGATGATGGACGATGTTAGTTAAATTCTTGAGATTAATCTATCATTTTTCCAATGGCTCTCCCTCATATGGGATTCAAGATATCTCACTTATAACTTGAGGATTTAATTCTATAATTTCAACTCTCACTTGGGTGACATTCATATTAAAATTTGTCATACAGTTCAACCAAATTCAACCATGATATCTACTCAAGGAATTCTTCAATTCAAGGGTCCACTATATATTCCTTTGGCTCTAACTTCCTTTTTTGTCCCATGACTTTGTTAATAAAAAATATTCGCTTCAATAATTTATAAATTGAACAAAATAAACATAACATAAAATCTGTAAATAAGACAGAATGAAATATTTGCCTTTTCTTTGCAAAACTAGGAAATAATTCATTTTTAGTGAATGCATGAGAATCAGTCATAATTAATTTATTATAATTGTGTGATTTTATGTCACTCCCTATTATTTCACATAGTCATGCACAATTTTTCATTAATTTCAACAACATATGAATGATCTTCCTACTCAACTTGTGTACTTTCATACCTTTTGTAACATTTAGAAAGGGTCGTGTTTTTTGCATCCTTTTTAGTAATGATTAAAAAAATATTTGAATTAACATGTAATTTATTATAAAATTCATTTTATTTTATTCCCCTTATAAATTTTTCATTTTATTTATTTTGAGGTCTACTAATTCTACTTTATACCAACTAAATTGTAAATCATTACTCTTAATATAATACTTTCAATAAAACATTTTCATTTATCACATATTAATTTAGCACTTGACATGCATTAATGAAAAAAATGGCATTAAATAGACCGACTTATCGATCAGGAGAAATTAGAAGTTTGTGAGTTAGCTCAACTAGCTATGAACTAATGAGTCAATCATAACTTACTTGAATCTCACTTTTGCATACAGTAACATGATGCATTCAATGACTAATTTATATCATTCATAAACATAATTAGTTTCTTGAAAGAAGCATTTAAGAGAAATCCAAAGATAAATTTCATCTTTATATCTCCAAAAAATCATAATACTAAGAGCATCAACAACTATTATTAGGGGTCATCAAGAGAAAACTGAACTTTATTCGTGTAAAGTTAGAATTGATGAGTTAGAACTTACTTTCAGAGGTATAAGCCATTATTTTTATTTTTTATTTCACCCCTTGGATAGGTAGTCATTTTGGGTTTTCAATGTTTCCTAAGTTTTTTATGGAGAAACAAACTGTCATTTAAAATTTTAATTGATCAAGTTTATTCGTTCTTTGTAAGCTAAGAGGAACTAAATTATTTCATGGAAGTGATGTCTTCCAAGATAAATTTTTCAACTCTAGAATGGAATTCTAAAATATATTCTTCTTTTAACACTATTTTATGATATTAATTTAGATAATGACCATTGATCACTGTGGTTTTATTTTCTCCATCAATTGGTATTAACCTCATAGCACTATTTTCAAAAAAATGTTCAATTTCATAAGGTTTGAACCATATTCTATGAAATTTTCCTCTAAATTCCTTCAATGGACATTCAAACTCTAATGCCCAGTCTCCTTTGAACTATCTATTCACATTACTTTTTCATTTCATTCTTTCCTCTATTTCAAAATTACCTTTCTATGATGTAAATATTCTATTCTTATTTTATCCAACAAATTCAAGTGTAGAATTTTGGTCTTTTGTACTTGTATTAAGTCAATGCCTACTACTACCATAATTTTTAATATTTCTAATTTAACATAAACGAGCCCGAATATTGTCTTTCAATAGACAATATTATGAGGAGAAAATCTATTTTTTTTCCAAGTTATATTAAGCACCCAAAGTAATACATTTAACCTATCTAACCAATCTATTTTCCTCAAAGAAATTGTTTTTTAAGAGAATATTTTATAAATATCTATTTGTAAAATCAACCTATTCATTAGATTGTAGATGAAATGATGTATACTTCCTATGTATTAACTAATATCTTCTCATGAAATATCCAATCATAGTAGACGTGACCTAAGGTCCTTCATCAGAAACTATTTATCTAGGTGTTGGTTATTTTTCTTGCAACCTCCTTTCCCAGATGAGATTATGAGACCATGTTGTGGGATTAAAAACCTAGGACACAAAATCAACACCCTCAGCAAAAATGGGATAAGAGAAAGCCAACATTGATAAGGTTCAAATACCTTCTACACTTTGAGCTCCACATCACTTAGGTGGGTATACCTAGTCTGCAAACATATAAAAACTTGTGATAAACAATATCTTGTAGCTATATAACTCTGGAATAGATTTAAAACCTATAGGTAACATGTACCTCAATGTTTTTACCAAATCTAATGTAGTATCCCACTTGCATAAAGTATGTTTGAAAACTAGACCTATTCTAAATTTTTTCTATAAGGATGAAGTCCAAATATTTTCTTTGATGTTTTTAATTAATGGATCCCTGAAACACCCCAAATACCACAGAGACTATTACCTTATGCAATGGGAAACAGACTTGAACATAACAGTGCAAAAGGAAGAATATGAACAAAGAAAACAACACACTCTGATATGCCTAATGCCTTACATCAAACATACCTTGTCAATCAAGTTCTACTTATGGATCCACTAGTGTGTTTAAATATGCAACTATCTATTGAAAGTATTTAACCCTCCCCTTAAAAGAGACCCTAAAATAAACAATACATTAATCAACATCCACTAATAGACAAGTTTGACATATCCTTAATGCCCCAAACTCAGAAATATTTAGAAAAACATCCCAATTCATATTCATCCTTTAAATGACTCTATTGCAGATCTACAACAGATAAGACCAAAACTCCCTTGATGCCTTAGTATCTATGATTTAGTAAGAATAATAGAGACAACATAATAATAGTATAACAACACTGAATTATCATTTATCATTCTTACTATTACAATGCACATCCTTCTCTGAAACCAGAAACAGATCAAGAAAACCCTATATGTAGAGAAAAGAAAAATATCTATAGAGCTACCACACTTAGAACCTACCTTTATAACAAAAAAAAATGGAACTCTCTTTGGCACCTCCTTGTGCTACATAAAAATCGGAACCTCTACCATAGAGAAAAGAAAGGAACATATAGAAGATGGTGTTTTAATTAATGGGAAGTGTGTAATGAGAGGGGAGGGGTGAATCAATATCTCTAATTTTTTTTTTAATATATTTTAACCTTTATCCTTCTGTGTAATTAATTGTATATCCAACCATCTAATCTATACTATCTTGGTGTAATATTATCAATTCATAAACTTAACAAAAATGTGAACATTCATGAAAGTAGTTGACACATCACACAAGATATGATAATGTAGAAAACTCCTGTTAGGAAGTTAAGACTATGGTGGGGATGGCACCCACAAATTCTTCACTATCTACAGATTGGAAGGGGTCAGTTAAGGCTTACAATTTGATCTCTTCAAATGATATACCCTGTTAGGAGTATCTGTGGATACATGTTATAGTCTACTCTGTTAAGAGCTTTAGCAACACTCTTTAGTGTGCACTCGGTTAAGAGATTTACAATAGGATTGTTAAATCCACCTTCTTGAAATGGATTTTTACACTTTACTTCACTTGTTAGCATGTAAGAAAATTACAATTTGACATGAGTGTATGCAATCTCCTATTTCTAATTATAGATCCATTTAATATTACATGTATAAGTGTATCACCTAATGTGATTGAATAATACCTATGTTGTTCGGTAGCCTTTGTTCTTGGTTCTTGATAACCAATTTCACCTTTTGTTGTTCTGCTTCTTGAAAATCTCAGTTTGATCCACAGATGTTCTTTTTGGATACATACATCCTCTCATCCATCTTTATAATGAATTATTACAACATCTATTTATAAGATAGATTGACCTAATTAAGTTTCATGTAAAACAATATTAACTCTATGATCACATGTTTACAAGTTTACCTTGTTCTTCTAGTCTATATGTTTTAAATTAGTTAGACTTATTAAAACAATTACATTATTTTTTCTTGTCCCTTAAGTAATGGTTTTAAAACAAATCAAGACTCTATAAATAGAATATGAATGTTTTATCTGACGTGGAAGTCAGATCCACTTTTTGCGGGCTTCAATTGAATTTAAGTTTCTGTCAATCGGTTATGCTTTGAATTCATTTTGACTATCTCTCGGTGTTCCTTTCTTGAACTATCTCTCGGGTTCCACTTTGACTATTCTCTTAGGTTGTACTATATCCTGCTCGTCAGGTTCCACTATCGGGTTCCTCTTTATCCTTTTCACTTTGAATTTTTGGTTTACATACAAAACTGTGTCGTCGGTTTTCTTTGCACCTAGCAATTTTCGGTGATCTCTGATATTTGTATTTCTTGTTTTATCTTGTCCTTTCTTTCAGTGTATGCATACCGAAGATCTATTTTCATACTAATGGAAAAATAATGTCATTGATCTCCCCATTTGACATTAGTATCAAAAACTAATATGTGCAAAATACTAACAAAATGTTTAGTATGTACACTATATATATTACTTAGTCATTTCATGACTCCCCCTATGCATATGCCGGTATAGTATAAGTGTATGTACATGATACTCTTTTCTTTTGACCTTTTACTATATATATATATATATATATATGATAACATTATACTCCCTATTTTGTTCTTTTTTTGTACTGTATAGTTTCCCATTTGTACATATCATTATTTCCCCCTTTTTGATAGTAACGGAAAAGGTGTATACCTATAACTTATGAAAAATATGAGAGTGTGAGGAGTTCATGTCCTCCATCATCTTATCCCATTTTTTCTTTTAGGTTGTCTAGAGCCATGTGCTCAAGTGTAATCCTTGTATGCATGTCGTAGATTTTGTCTACTACAGACGTCTCAGGGGTGGATATCAGTTGTCTTGCTAAAATGATGTGTTCTTGAAGTAGAGTTAGACTTGGTAGAATTTGATCCTGGAGCTTGGTGACCTCTTCCTTAAATTGTGTTTCTTCTTCCCACAATTCCTATCTTAACATTTTTATCTCAACAGTTTTCTCATAATGCAACTTTATTACATTCTCATTGGTGGTTAAGCCTTTAGCACTAGTAGCTATATCAGAATCTAACTTTTCTATTTTATCACTATGATCCTTAGTGAATTTCTCAAGTTTTCTAAATTGTTGTATCAAGGAAATAGCTTCAGTAATTATGGGATCTAATTCACTTGCTATTTTTGAAAGCTTTACCTTGTTTTCTACCACTTCTTGGCTGATCTTTTCAATGAGTTTGTATTGATATTTCTTCTCTTCTCTCTCCTCAAATGCATTTTCTGCATCAATGTTTTGCATTGAGATGGCCTTAGTGAGAGAGGCTAGTTAGTCAAGAATAGGTCTATTGTGATCAACATCAACATTGGGTACAATCTGATTACGATGTCCCTAGTTGTCTCTATTTTCCATGGAGTCTCTATGCTCCTTTCTTAGCTTCTATTGTAGTTCCTTCCTCTGGCATATTTCACTGTACTCTTTTAGTGCTTCATAGTCTAGTGTAGTTGGGTCACATTTGGGTATCTCAATTATGTCATCTAGAGTGACTCCTCCTCCTCCTCCTCCTCCTCCTCCTCCTCCTCCTCCTCCTGCTCCTCCTC
>MU228419.1:358649-379114 GCA_018584345.1 Thuja plicata | reverse complement strand
TCCTCCTCCTCCTCCTCCTCCTCCTCCTCCTTCTTCTTCTTCTTCTTCTTCTTCTTCTTCTTAGTTTCACTTGAATGTAGAACCATAGCCAACTTCTCGGCTTTGTCTAGTGTGCTATATGATGTGATTTGGGGTGTTTCCTCTTTTTTCTACTGTGCCTTAGTGTCATCTTAGTGGTTTTGTGTGGATATCTCTACATCAACCTTTACATTATCCATAGAAACCTTTTCTATTTCCTCAAGAGTGCCATATTTTGGTTTAGCTTCTTCATTGGTATCCTTATGTAATTCATTTTCCTTTGTATGTGCATCCTTTTCATTACTGTCTACATTTTTTTTCTTTGACTCTCCTTTTGTAACCTTGTCAGCATTGGTTACATTTTGAGTGTCTCCAATGTCCATTTTGTCATTGGTGTTGTCTATCTTTCCTTCATCCCCTGCACCCTCAAGAATGCTTGAATCTTTTGTAGGTGACTTCTCCTTTTCTTGGAGTATATTAATGGCTTCCATCACTATTGGTATGTTTTCTGGTATTTTCACATATGAAGTATCAATTGTAGTGTCTTGTTCATCGGTCTTTTCCTTGGTAACATTGACATCTTCATCTTTTTATATTTCTTCTACTGGATCAATGATAATTTCAATGATTGTATTGTCCACAATGTTTTCCATAGTGGTGTTCGAACATATCTCATCTGCAACATCCATATCATTGTTTATTGTGGTGTCCATTTACTTTTTGACCAATTCTATATATGTGTTGATAATTGGTTTGGTGCTCTCATTACCCTGGTCATCCTTGGATTCTTGATTTTCACTAAGAGCTCGCTGTGGCTTGGGACTTGTATCCTTTTTAGGAATATCAAGTATATTCCTCCATTCGCCTTCACTCTTTCTATCTAGATCCAATAGATTTCCTTTAAGAACTTGGTAGGCTCTCAACTTTGGTGAGAACCTTTTGAAATGAACCTTCATCATTTCTTTATTATCCTCCATTTTCGATTCAGGAGGCATGATTGATACTAGGGCTCTTTCCTTGATTTCTTTTTCAGAGTGCAAGGAAAATGTCCGTCTTGCTGATATTCTACCTTGAAGTTCTTTAGGTATATTTTCTGCCAGTTCTATAGGGAGGTATTTGTATATGCACATCATCTTAATGATTATTTCTTCAATCTTATTTTGATCTAAGGGACCTAGAGTTTGTTGGAAAGTGAAAATACAAGCAATTGTTATTTTTTCATTGCTGTCAAACCTTAACTGGTGAGACTATTATTATCTATTTGAGTACCATATCTACTAATAATGAAGACGATTTAACAAGAAGACCAAGTGAATGGTTGAGTTAAGGAAATTAAAAGGGTACTTGATTAGTTGGCACTCTGAAAAAGTAATTAGTTGTTTATCTTTCAAAGATAGTTTTTCTGGTTGTTTTGTGTCAAGAAAATTTGCTTGTGGTGAGCAAAGTTGCTTGTGCCAAGAAAAGTTTCTTATAACGAGAAAAGTTGTTCAATACCGAGCACCAGTGAAATTTCTGAGTGAAAACAGTGATGTTGATCGACTTACAGTAATTGGATTAATGATGAGATTTGAGATCTATTGCTGACTTAGTTAATTTTATTGGGATATATAATGTTAATTAAAGATTGATCCACGTCATTTAATGTATGGGTAACCATAATTAATGCATGGTTTCACGATTTAATTAGAGACTACTTTGGAGAAGTAAATGTAATACAAAGATGGAAAGATCCATTGGATCTGACCTAACCTAAGATCTACGATCTTGTTTAAGTGAAAAAACATTTATCTAACCTAGACAAAGAGGTATATGATAACCTCAAGGGGTTATTCATTCAGGAAGTTGAAGTGTGCTGCAGAATGTGAAGTACATGTATGTATGCAAAAGGGTTGCATAGTTAATTTACTGTTTGGCATGATCTAGTAGAGAAGGCTGAATACAGAAGCAGAGAGTTTCATGTGTGATTGCTTGATAGATTTCCAAGTAGATCAAAAGGTTGAAATGATAATGTAGGCTATCCAGTAAGTTAACATCAGAGCTATAATTGGATCTGAATTTGCAAAGTAAGTTGTATGTATCAGATCACAACTGCTGATTACTTTCTAACCATTGTATTAGTTAAATCCTTTAACAAGGTTGACCTAACAGTCATTTATATAAATCCTATAATAAGGTGACATTCAGGTGGAATTTTCTAATTCCTCTAATAAGGCCACTCCAGACAGGGTGATTAAATCCTTTAACCAGGTCACACGTAACAGTGCGTTATTGTAACCTTTAACAGGGTTAGCTCCTCATAGAGCTCACTTCAGAAGAGTGAAAACTTGGTAGCATGTTACTGGTGGTTTTTCCCATATTGGGTTTCTACATTAAATAATTGTGTCAACTTGTATGAATGCTTATGGTTTTTTTTACTATTATGTTTCTACAAGCTAATTTCAATAGACAATAAACTACATGAATAAAATTGTTGACTTATGCTACTACTGCCGAGTAGATCTGAAATACAGAAAGTTTTTATTTTCTACATCTAGACCTGAGGATAACTGATTCACCCCTCACTTCTTAGTTATTCTAAATTCATTCTAATAGTTGGTATTAGAGCATTGGTCTCCTGAAAATAGTTTGAAGGTACTTGGAGCGAAAAGATCAAGATGTATAAGAAAGAGGTTCCCAAGCTGAACAAAGATAACTTCCCTGCATGGCAGAGCTTGATGAAACTACATCTGGCCGGTATTGGAGATGATGCCAAGTGACTTATTGAAAATTATTATGTATCACCTTCTACTCCTCTCACTACTACACAACTAATAGAAAAGAAAAAGCACAATCAAGCAATGTTGGAGATCACCTCCTCATTGAGCTATTCAGAATTTGATGATATAAAGAGCTGCACAAATGCAAAGGAGATGTGGGAAAAACTTGCAACTATCTATGGTGGAGCCACAAATGTGCTGAGAGCTAAATCAGAAAGTCTAAGAGGTAGGTTTGATGAGATGAAAATGAAAGAAGGAGAAAATGTTAATCAATATTGTGGTAGAGTAAAAGAATTTGTAAATGCCATTAGAGGAGCTAATGGAACAATTGATGAGAACACTATTATGAGAAAGGTACTAAGAAATTTACTTCCTGTATATGCTATTATATTTTTTGCAATTTAAGAACTGAGATGTACTCCTAACAATAATCTGAATCTAGAAAATCTGATAGGCAGACTCACTGCATTTGAAATGTCAAATTATGATAACTATAATCCACAAGGGATTGATTCTGCTTTTAGATCACAACTGGTTCTCAATAAATCTAAGAAAGGAAAGAAACATGTGAACAGTGATAGTGACACTATTGATGATGATCTTGAAGAACTTGAAGCACTTATGGAAAAAAAGGCTATCCAGAGGAAAAGGAAAATACAAAGGTAAACTTCCTATCATTTGTTTTTCATGCAATAAAGTTGGTCTTATAGCTGCTAGATGTCCTGATAAGAATGAAAAAGATGAAAGAAAGGACTACAAATACAAGGAATACAAAGACAAAAAGGATGACTGAGACTTCAGGAAATATAAGGACTACAAAGACAAAGGTAATAAATCTTGTTATATTGTTGAAGAAACTTCTGACAATGATACTGACAACTCTGATGACAATGATACTGACAAATCTGATGACAATGATATAGAAGTTGTTTATGTTCCAATGAAAGAAGATTCTGATAATGATGAGAAAACTTCACTAATATCTTACATGAGTAAAAATGATTAATGGATCATTGATAGTGGTTATTCCCATCATATGAATGGTGACAAAGATAAGTTTGAAACCCTAAACCAATGCAAAGGAGGATATTTAAAATTTGGTAATGATGCACCATGTCTTATCAAAGGTAAAGGATTGATTAACCTGATTGACAAAATTAGATGTGATGATGTGTATTGGGTTGATGATCTTAAATATAATTTGTTGAGTGTTGCACAGCTGAACACTTATGGTTACAAAGTTGAATTCCATCACAGAAAAGCTAAGATCTATGATTCTATAGGAGAATTAGTTGGAAGTGGTGATCAGACTAAAGGTAACTTATTCTATTTGGATTTATCTGAAGAAACATGTTTGTTTGCACAGTACAATGATGTTTGGTTATGGCATAAGAGGTTGTGTCATGTGAACTTTGATAACTTGGTAAGCATAAGTAAATTGAAAAAAGTTGAGGGCTACCTAAGTTAAAGAAACCTGAGAATTCTATGTGTAAACAATGTCACCTAGGAAAGATGACTAAGTCTAGTTTCAAGAGTAAAACACATATATCAGAGAAAATTCTAGAATTGGTCCATACTGATCTCTATGGTCCCATTGGAGAAAGAATCTATTGTGGTGCTAAATAATTTATTGTATTTTTTTATGATTATTAAAGGATGATGACTGTAATGTTTCTCAAGGAAAAATCTGATGCATTCAAGTTATTTAAATGGTACTTAGCTAAAGTTGAAAAGGAAACAACAAAAATTTTGAAATGCTTAAGATCTCACAGAGGTGGAGAGTTTATTTCTAATGAGTTTAACAGGTTCTGCAATGACCGAGGAATAAAGAGACAGATGTTCGCACCCAGGACTCCTCCACAAAATGGTATTGCTGAACGAAGGAACAAATCTATCATGGACTATGCAAGAACAAAAATGATGGAGAAGAATGTTGTACAAAAATATTGGAAGGAAGCTGTAAGTACTTTAGTCTATATCCTAAATAGAGTTCAAGTCAAGAAAGGTACAAATGCTACACCTTATGAACTTTGGTATGGCTATGCACCTAGTGTAAAGTATTTTAAAGTATTTGGAAGAAAATGTTTTATACTGAAGGAAAAAAAAAATGGAAAACTTGATGCTAAAGGTGAGGAAGGCATATTCCTTGGTTATTCAATGAAAAGCAAAGCTTACAAATGTTTTAATTCCAATACTAACAAAATTATTGAAAGTGCAAATGTAAGAATTAATGAGTTTGCAGAAATAAATGAAGCTGAAAGTACTCAAGAGCCTGAAAGCTAAAGATCATTTGTATATCTGGATGAGGAAGATTCTAATTCACTACCTTTGACTACTGCTAAGCAACAACATGCACCTATCGAGTCACAGAGTGGAGTTGTCAAGCAACAACAAGTGAATACTGAGCTATCTGATGGAGATGCCGAGTCACAGAAGCAACCAGAAGTAAATACAGACAATGAACCTAAAGCAAGGACTGAGCCTACTCTAGAAAAATATGTGAGAAGAAATCATAATTCTGATCAAATCATTGGATCAAAGGATTCTGCTGTTATGACACGAAGTAAGTTGAAAAATGACACATGTCTGTTATGTGAATTTGAGCCCAAAACAGTGAAATATGCTTTAGAAAATGAAGATTGGATACAAGCAATGAATGAGGAAATTGAACAAATTGAGAAGAACAAAACTTCAACACTTTTACCTAGGCCAAAGGATAAAAATGTAATAGGCACAAAGTGGGTATTCAGAAATAAGTTTTATGAACATGGAGATGTGACAAGAAACAAAGCTAGAATGGTATGCAAGGGTTATGCATAGGAGAAAGGAATTGACTATGGTGAAACCTTCAGCCCAATTACAAGATTGGAAGGTGTCTGAACCTTACTTGCATATGCAGCCTATAAAGGATTCAAATTTTATCAGATGGATGTGAAATCTCCATTTCTCAATGTTATCTTGGAAGAAGTGTATATTGAGCAAGCTAATGGTTTTGTTGACCCAAACAAAAGCAATATGGTTTGTAGATTGCACAAAGCATTATATGGACTGAAGCAAGTGCCAAGAGCATGGTATGAGAGATCGTACAGTTATCTAATGAAGATTGGATTTGCAAGAACCAATGACAACAATAACCTATACTTGAAGACAGAGAAAAGAAAAGTTACATTATTAGCTGAAATTTTTGTAGATGACATCATATTTAGTGGACAAGATATGTTGTTTCAAAAATTTGCAACAGAGATGCAAACTGAGTTTGAGATGTCTATGTTTGGTGAAATACAATTCTTTGTTGGCTTAAAAATTTATCAAATGAAGAATGGTATCTATATCACTCAATCTAAATATATCAAAGAGATACTGAAAACTTTTAGAATGGAAGAGTCCAAACCATTGAGTACACCCATGGCTACTGGACAAAAGCTAACAAAAGATGATGACACAAAAGAAGTAAACCAAACACTATACAGATCAATGATTGGTAAACTACAATATGTTTACACAATAGACCTGACATTGCCCTAGCTATTGGAATTGTTGCAAGGTTTTCTGCTAACCCCAAGGAAAATCACATGATGACAGTAAAAAGGATTTAAATATATTTGAAAGGAACTGATGACAATGGTCTATACTACAGAAAGAATGAGAAGTTTGAACTCAGAGTTTACACTGACTCTGATTGGGCTGGAAATGTTGATGATAGGAAAAGCACTACTGGTGGAGCATTTCTTTTAGGAAAAACATTGATCTCATGGACAAGCAAGAAACAAAAATGCACCTCACAATCTACAGCTGAGGCCGAGTATGTGGCAGCAACAGTCAATTGTTCTAACATTGTGTGGTTGAAAATACTACTAAAAGGTATGAAGGAAGAAATCACAAACCCAGTTGTCATATATTGTGATAACATGAGTGTTATTAATATTTCTAAAAATCATGTTATGCACTCAAAGACAAAGCATATAGCTATCAAGTATCATTACTTGAAGGAGCTAGTTCAGAATAAAGAAGTGAGACTAGATTATGTGAACACTTAAGAACAATTAGCAGACATATTCACAAAAGCACTATGCAAGGATGCTCATGAGTATCTACGAGGTAAAATGGGGGTGATTACCCTAACTAAGGCTAATTAAGTTTTGAATGGTACTGTTGCATCAAATATTACATTCAGAATGCTTGACACATTGATGCATAGTTAGTCACACTTTAGGATGCTGGCTAAAGTTGTGAAGTTGGACAAGGAGAGAAAAGAAAATCAGTCATAATCAAGATGACAGGATTAGCATGATACTAAAGATCTACATGATAATGCTTTTGACGTCTTTAGAATTTTTGTCAAAGAGGGATAAATTACCTATAAAGACAAAAAGAAGTTACATAAAGGAAAAAGAGGAAGAGTTTGCTGAGAAAGAGCGATTACCTAGAAGAAGAGATTACATAAAGGAAGAAGTACATAGAGGCAAAAGTTACTATTGAAAACATTGAAGTGATTATCTACTCAGAGGGAGTCTACAGATGTTTAGACATAGATGATTATAGTGTGATTACAGACACAGAGGGAGAAATGTTTTATAGATAAGAATTAGAATGAAGCTAAAGACATTAATGAAGATTGGTTCATATCAAGGAAACCAAGTGAATTTTTGGATTGGTTGGTAACTATGCTTGTTAAATTATTGTTTTAATATTTTGTGTTGCCATCAATGCCAAAGAGGGAGATTGTTGGAAAGTAACAATGCAAGCAATTGTTATTTTGTCATTGTTGTCAAACCTTAACTGGTGAGACTATTGTTATCTATTTGAGTACCATATCTATTGATGATAAAGAAGATTTAACAAGAATACCAAATGAATGGTTGAGTTAAGGAAATGAAAAGGGTACATGATCAGTTGGCACTCTGGCAAAGTAATTAGTTGTTTATCTTTCAAAGATAGTATTTTTGGTTGTTTTGTGCCGACCAAAGTTGCTTGTGCCGAGCAAAGTTGCTTGTGATGAGCAAAGTTGTTCAATGTCGAGCACCGGTGAAATTGCCAAGTGAAAACAGTGATGTTGGCTGACTTACAGTAATTGGATTAATGATGAGATTTGAGATCTCTGGCTAACTTAGTTAATTTTATTGGGATATGTAATGTTAATTAAAGATTGATCCACATCATTTAATGCATGGGTAACCAAAATTAATGCATGGTTTCAAGATTTAATTAGAGACTACTTTGGAGAAGTAAATGTAATACAAATATGGAATGATCCATTGGATCTGACCTAACCTAAGATCTATGATCTTGTTTAAGAGGCTTAACATTCATCTGACCTAGACAGAGAGGTATATGATAACCACAAGGGGTTATTCATTCAGGAAGTTGAAGTTTGCTGCTGAATGTGAAGTACATGTATGTATGCAAAAGGGTTGCATAGTTGATTTACTGTTTGGCATGATCTAGCAAAGAAGGCTGAATATAGAAGCAGAGAGTTGCATGTGTGATTTCTTGACACATTTCCAAGCAGATCAGAAGGTTGAAATGACAATGCAGGATATCAAGTAAGTTAACATTAGAGCTTTAATTGGATCTAAATTTGCGAAGTAAGTTGTATGTATCAAATCACAACTACTGATTTATTTCTAACCATTGTATAAGTTAAATCCTTTAACAAGGTTGACCTAAGAGTAATTTTGTATAAATCCTCTAACAAGGTGACATTCAGGTGGAATGTTCTAGGTCCTCTAGCAAGGTCACTCCTGACAAGGTGATTAAATCCTTTAACCAGGTCACACCTAACAGTGTGTTATTGTAACCTTTAACAGTGTTGGCTCCTCACAGAGCTCACTTTTGAAGAGTGAAAACTTGGTAGCATGTTACTGGTGGTTTTTCCCATATTGTGTTTCCACGTTAAATACTTTTGTCAACTTGTATGAATGCTTATGGTTTGTTTTACTATTATGTTTCTACAAGCTAATTTCAATAGACAGTAAACTGCATGATTAAAGTTGTTGACTTATGCTACTATTGTTGAGTAGATCTGAAATACATAAAGTTTTTATTATCTATATCTATACCTGAGGATAAATGATTCACCCCTCCCTTCTTAGTTATTCTAAATTCATTCTAACAGAGTTAACCATCTTCTGACTTTGGATTCAGTAATTTATCCTAATTTAATCATTTGTGCACATACCTCATCAATGGTTTTTGGAATCTTATTATTTTCCTGTTGAACAAATTCATCTTGTTTTGTGTCCTCAATGTCCTCCTTAGTTCTCATGAACTTTCTTCTTTTTGTAGCTTTGGACTGTTTGGGTTGAGGCTTTCTATTATAGGTCCTTACTTCACCTTTCTTCAATGGTGAAGGAATTTTGTCCCTATCTATTTGACTTCTTGTCCTTGTAGAAGTTGTATTTCTTGGCTTCTTAGCTAGTGTTGGTAAGGGAGTATCTAACACTATAGACTCATAGTAACTTTCTTGCTTTTCCTCACTGATGGGCGACTGTCCCTTGGTCTCTTCCTTTTGTTCAGTTTCTTCCTCTATAACTGACAGCCTTTTCTTCAAGTTCTTTATCATTTTATCTTTCTTCCTATTTATTTGCTTCACAACCAAGCCAGTTTTGATTCTTTCTTTGGCCTCTTCATAAGTGTCAAACTTTGGTTGTATTTTGTCTAATAGCTCATTAATCAATTCACCGATTATATTGGATGCTTAATCAATGTTTACCTCATATTCTAATGGTTGTAGCCATGTTGTCCTTAGTATATCAAGCTTGATGTATGTGTGGTTTGTGTCAACCATGAGACATATATCATTTTTGAATTTCTCAATTAGTTTCTATGGGATCCTTACTCTTTTTTGCATTCTCTCCTTGAATCCAGTAAAGTACTCATCCATAATTGTCTCAAAATTATCTCCTAGTGATGTTATGAGCTCACTATTTTGTATGGTTACTGGTCTAGTTGTATTCCATTTTACATTCCCTACTAATGGAAATGATTTTGTTTACTTCTATAGTGGTGACTGATCTGTTTGGTGTGTTGTGGGTCAAGTTGAAGTCTCTCTGTGATGTTGTTGCTATGTGCTCAAATTTCACTTTCATAGATCTGCTCTGCTCGCTGTTGAATAATGAAACCCTTGAGTTTCCTTTTTATAGACATTTCCCGTAAGTCAAGTCATTAATTCTCAACCACTCCTTGGTATGTGAAAATGAAGTCATCGTGTTAAACACTAACTTCTCTTTTCAGTGACAATGTGATGCTTTGGGGCAGTTGTCTAACTTCTTGCTTTTACTGACGGGGTTCGGTGTACAAAAAAAAAACTTTGTGTGCTTGCTTGATTACAGAAAATTTTTGGTTTACACTAGCAACTTTTCCTTTTATATGTTAATCGATGTGTTTTGGTAAGTGCAAACAATTCAGCTTTGTGTGTATATCGATGGATTTTGGTATGGATTACCCGATGCAATGTTTTTTCATAGATTTTAACAAGTAATACCATAGTGCATCTATAATCATGCTAATTTGGTATTTAAACTATGTATGATTGGAACTAATGTAAAATATAACTTGGTGTAAATAATTTCCATACTTACTTGTTCTTCTTAGGTGGGGGTGTTGATTGTCACCAGATCCATTGGATAGGGTGTCACCAATTCTATTGCTTGTTCCATCTTCATCAGTGTTAGTATCTTTCCTCCACATTTTGTTTCTCATCTTCTAGATGTCTTCAATGGTATTTCCATTAGGAAAGGTATTGGTCTCTGTCATTCATTCTTTGTAGTCTTTCTTGAGATGACCAACTTTATGATAGTGTAAGCATGCCATTATGGGGTTAGTCCAACATCTAGAATTTATTGTCCACTATCTCATACAGTTTTCAGAAATGTGACCAAATCTTCCACATGCTATATAATTTTTCCATGTGTTGTAATCCCATACATAGTGGTTACTAACTTTATTTGTTTGATAGGTAGTTTCTTGACCTTTAGGCTTTCATGCTTGCTTTTTCTTCTTCTAGCATTCAAGAGTACTGTCCCGATTCATTTTGCAATTAGGATAGTGTTTGTTCATGTAGGTTTTCTTCTTTGGTTGCTTCATCTAAGACTTACATTTATATTCTTTATGTCCTTTCTTGTTACATTTATAATAGAATCCTATGAATGAAGATGTAGATTTAGGAATACCTTTCATTTTTTTCCTACATACATTTGATGTTTGGCCTTGCGTTCCATAGTGATTGTATGTTAGCTTTCTTGGTCTTGGATTTGCATAGACATTCTTTGGGTCATCTTGATTGGGTGATTTTCCATTCTTGGTATAGCCTAGACTGGTGTTGTTGTTGACTCTTCATTTTCCATCAAGAAAATCATCCATTCTTTTATTTATTTCTTTAGCTCTCTTGATAATTTCATTATGTTGTTGCTAAATTTTCATTTCTTGTCTCAGATTTTCATTTTCTTCCCTTAGCTCACCAATGGTTTCTATTCTCTCAATGAGTTATGTATTCATTATGTTTTCCTC
Source organism: Thuja plicata (assembly GCA_018584345.1). Classification (NCBI taxonomy): domain Eukaryota; kingdom Viridiplantae; phylum Streptophyta; class Pinopsida; order Cupressales; family Cupressaceae; genus Thuja; species Thuja plicata. The sequence continues at coordinate 367,832 of MU228419.1, read as the reverse complement.
TTGACTCATAAGAATAATCTGATTTGTAATCTCATGGTGTTTCTTTGTAAGTCTTTGTATTTTTGACTCTTTTTCTTGTAGCTTTTCATTAATCTTCCTTCTATCATCAATAGCTAGTGTTCTTTCTTGCTCAGCCTATCTAGCATTTTTCATGACATCAATCATTCTTACCATCTATGTCTCTTGACTGATTTGCAGAGATTTCACTTGTCCATCCAGATGTTGGTTGATTTCATTTAAGCTTGTGATGCTTTCTTCAGATGTATCTAATGCTTTTCTTATAGTTGATCCTGATGACTCAAAGAAATCTGGTATCTCTTCCTCATGGTAATTTTTTCATTACAGTGAGATGTCATAATCTTTATTTCATCTAACAACTATCTCATCTTGATTCTAGCTTCTTTATACTACTCATAGAAGATCTGAATTTCTAGCTTCTGATTCTCAATACTTTTGTCAAGTCTATACTTCTCCATTATATGATCTTTTCTCTTAATCATTTAAGCTTTCTAAATAAGAGACTTATGTCATATACCAATTGTTGGAATTAATGGGAAATGTGTACTTAGAGGGGAGGGGTGAATCAGTACCTCTAAAAATTTTATATCTTTTAAACTTTATCCTTTTGTGTAATCAATTGTATATCTAACCATCTAATTTATACTATCTTGGTGTAAGGTTTACCACTTAAAAAACATGTGAACATTCATAGAAACATTCATGCAAGTAGTTGAAACATAACACAAGATATGATAATGCAAAAAACTCCTTTTAGGAATGTTAGTGAATAGATTTGTCTTCCAATAAAACCTTCAGAATAAATTTTATTTTCCCAAACACGGAGACACAATAAGCCACTAACAGTTGGGTCACTTTTCAATGGGATTGTGCAAGTGCCCTCTGAATTTTTAAGGTACAGCTCCCTTGTAGGATATTCAATGAATTATCAACATAAGAGTAAACTCATACACCTTTAAACAGAAAGTGTAGAAGGACCACTCAAATACTCTTGGCTATTGAGGTGTTTTACAGAATCAGAAGATGATTGAATTTACTACTAAGAAACCTGACTTCTACTAACTATTTCTATAACAAACAACCTATAAGATAACTTAAGAAAGAACAGCTACAAAGAAACTGGAAGTGACTGAATATAAATAACACATACAAAGATTAAATTCACCAACTTTCAAAGAAATCAATACATTCCAGATTTGGATTCAAAGATCTAAACCATTCCCTACATTTATATATTCATATATGACTAGATCAAAGTCTGATAAAAAATCAGTCACCAGCTATTTCAGAAAATCTAGCAAAGTCTATGCTAACTATTTACTCCAAAACAGAAACCATCTATTTTGTATCTCTATTTTCTAACCCCTCTGCCTGGAGCCCAAAGTCTCTAGCCAGAGGTCCCAAAAAACGAACCTTTACTCTGTCTTTCTATCCTCTATTTATTTTCTCGCCCGATGATTCTTATCAGTTATAATAACTAATTCTTAAAACTGTTTTCACTCAAAACCTTTAATCTGTTTCCTTCCTCCCGATAATATGCATGCTTCCTTTAATTTGATATCTTCATAAAATATTTATGAAAATATTTTAAAGATATACTTCAATTTTTTAAGTGATATTTGGATAGGTGGAATATAAATTTGTCAACCCAAAAGGAAAATATTGTTCTTGCTGGGCGGACATAAAATATTTACTGGCAGTTTGATAGAGGTGCACTCAGACATCTATAACTTTTGATCCACAAAGAATCTGAAAAAATGCTTTGGAGAGGTTTTAGATAATTTGGATTTCTAAAACATGTCTGAAGATAAGCTTCATCCAATAGTTGGATTAAAATTTATTCCCCCCAAAAGATGACTGTATTTTTCTAGATTTAGAAGATTCGTGGTTGCTGGTCACCTTGGATAGACGCGTACTCAGTCACCAATATCTTTTGGAGGAACAACAATTTTGATAATCACTCTAGTGAATATTTAGATAATTAGGTTTAAAAAATCATATCTGAAAATGAGCCCAATCCAACAGTGGAGTTTAAAGTTATGCCCCCCGAAAGATGACTGTATTTTCTATCATTGCCAAATTCGTGGTTATGGGTTGCATTGAAAATTGTAAGCATTCTTCATGTCAAATTTTACACATGAATCACTAGTTTGAGTTGAGATTCATTGTTTGGATATTATCTTCCACACAAACCTTCATATGTATCTTTATCATCATTTTTACCCAACATCATGATACCAAACTCTGTGCAATATTAACTAAATCTGCTGTCAACAGTTAACTATTGAGACAGATTGAACTGCTAAACCAGTTAAACCTTTGAACCTTGAACTTGTAGAATTATCAAAACTTGAACTTGGACACATTGAAATCTTAAACCACTGTGAACCATGTTGAACTAAAAAACTTGTGAACTGCACTTTTGAACTGAACCTCTGAATCTCTGAACCTCTGCACCCTTTGAACCTTGAACTGATTTGGACTTTTTTTAATAGTAAACTGCCTAAACCAATTTGAACCATTTTGAAACCTTTGAACCTCTTTGAACTAATTTTAACCAAGGTTCAAAGTGATTCAAATTGGTTCAATACTCATGCTTAATACATACAATGTTCATTTGATAAATGCTTGGCATGGATGGGGATGGTACCCACAAGTTCTTCACTATTTGCCGATTGGAAGGGGCTAGTTAAGGCTTATAGTTTGATCACATCTAATGATCTACCCTATTAGGATTATCTGCGGAGACATGTTAAAGTATACTTTTTTAATATCTTTAGCAACATTGTTTAGTGTGCACTCGGTTAAGAGATTTACAATAGGATTGTTAAATCCACCTTCCTTACAAGGATTTTTACACTTTGGTTCACTTGTTAGAATGTAAGAAAATTACACTTTGACCTGAGTGTATGCAATCTCATGTTTCTGATTACAAATCAATTTAAGATTACATGTATAAGTGTTTCACTTAATGTGATTGAATAATACCTATGTTGTTCGATAGCCTCTATTCTTTGTTCTTGATAACCAATTTCACCTTTTGTTGTTCTACTTCTCTAAAATCTTAGTATGATCCATAGATGTGGTCATTGGCTACATTCATCCTCTCATCCATATTTATAATGATTTATTACATCTATTTATAATATAGATTGACCTAATTAAGTTTCACATAAAATAATATTAGCTCTATGATCATAGGTTTACAACCCTAGCTTGATCTTCTAGTCTATATGTTTTAAATCAGTTAAACTGATTAAAACACTTACATTATTATTTCATGTCCCTTAAGTAAATAAATAATCTATAAAAATAATATGAATGTTTTATCTGACATGGAAGTCAGATCCACTTTTGGTGGGCTTCAATTGACTTTCAGTTTCTGTCGGTCGCTTATGCTCTAAAATCAGTTTGACTGTCTCGGTGTTCCTTTCTTGAACAGTCTCTCAGATTCCACTTTGACTATTCTCTTGGGTTGCACTATATCCTTCTTGTAAGGTTCCACTATTGGGTTCCTCTTTATCCTTTTCACTTTTCATTTTCAGTTTACACACAAAACTGTGTCGTCAATTTTCTTTGTACTTAGTAATTTTCGGTGATCTCTGACATCTGTATTTTTGGTTTGCTCTTATCCTGTCTTTTGGCATATGTTTATAGAATATATTATTCACATACAAATGGAAAAATAATTTCATTAGAAGGAAAACCTTGAATTTATAACCTTTTGACATCTCTCCTTCTCTAAAATCTTATTTGCATAGACTTTCTTTCTCTAACGGACTGATCTTTCTTAAAAAGATCTCACAAACAATTTGATCTAGATCACCACTTGTTTGAAAAAATTAACTCGACCAATAAATATAGGTCCACCAAAAATATAATGAAATTATTTTCCCCTTGATGCAGGAGCATCTTGGGTCATTAGCAATCCTACACAACCAAAAATATGTTTGTTTTGTTCTTTGGTATTTTTGGAGGCTTCTCGGGTAATACTCTATTACCCGGGCTCTGCTGCTTGATATTGCTTATTTCAGGTGAGTCTCTGTTGCTTGGGTTTTTGTCACTCAGGAATGATTTTTTTTTTATTTTAGGTTCTTCTCTTGGTAATTCTTGTTTCTTTTTCTTGGTTTACTCGCTCGGGCATGCTTGGATTTCTATGTTGCTCGAGTTTTGTTCCTGCTGCTCAGGACCTTCTTTTCCCGAGACTCTCTGTTTCTTGGTCAACCTTTGGCTGAGATGTTCATTTTTGAGTTTGATCTTATGTCTAACTTAATAATTTAATTCCTATGGCTTAATTTATGTGGGATCTATGTGGACCTAAATTTGTGTCTCACTTATGGATTTGAGCGCCAACTTCTTTGGTGGAATCTTGTATATATTCTTTTGTATGTTCTTATATTTACTATGAATCTTAGAGAAAGAAAGAAAATGTTTAGATATTGAGATCAAAGTTTTGTGATATCTATTGTATGAAGATATCATTGTAATTCACTAAATATATGGATGAAACTAGGAAGGGCTTATAGCCCGACATGTAATGAGTTTGACCAAGTTAATATAAAGGATCTCTATGTTTTCTTCTCTCACTTTATTGTTTGGATTCCACATTGGTTCTATAAGGTGGTTTGGTAGTTTGGTGAGCCTCAAGCCCCTTCTCCTTGCCCCTCCTTGCATCAAGTTGTATCAGAGCATGGTGAGATCTAAGTTCCTTCTTGAAAACCTAACCCTAGTTGGTATTGTTGTGGGGTAGTAGATTCTAGTCTAACCTACAATTGAAGAGGGGTTCAAGATGGTTCATGGGAGATGAAATGTAGATCTAGCTATAGATGATATGCTTAGAAAAATGGCTTCTAGATTGGAAGCTATTGAGACAGCTCAGTGCAGAGGAAGACATCTTGATGATATTAGTGATGACAAAATTGAAGAAGTTCAAGGTGGAGTTGCACATGCACCTGTGATGAATCAGTAAGAAGAGTGATTCCTGAGAGCCTTGACAATTTTGAAATCCACACCTCAATTCAATCCTCTATAGTACAGTGGAAAATAGGATTATGATGAATCGATTCACTAGATAACAAATATGGAAAGGTATTTTCAATATGAAAATGTGGCATAGGATAAGAAGGTGAATATTGCAAGGACAAATCTAAAAGGTCATGGATCCTTATGGTCCAAACATCTTTAATTGGATCGAAACAAGAAAGGTAAAGATAAAATCAAGGTATGGGATAAGATGGTAAAAAAATTGAAAGGCAAGTTTCTACCTTCTGATTATCAGATTAACCTAATCCGGAAAATGCAAAGCCTCTAGTCGAAAGACAAATTAGTAAAACACTATACTGAAGAATTCTATATATTGGACATCAGATTTGGACATGTTGAGGATGAAGTGGAAAGATTTTCAAGATACCTAAATGGCTTGAGAAGTTCTATACAATATGAGACCAGTCTAGTCAATATGGAAAGCATTGAGGAGGCATACCAATTTTCCCTAAAAGCTGAGGAAAAGTTGAATAGAAGATATGAACAAAGACAAAGAGGTAGAGGAGGTAGATTCCCTAGCAGAAGAGGTAGATCTCATGGTGAGAGCAGTAGATCTAAACCAGAAAAGTCAATTTTAGACATAAATCAATACAAAGGAAATACTAAATCAAAAGGTGGAAATTCATAATGAGGAAGAGGTAATTACTCTAGAGGTAGATATAATAGAAAAGGATTCCAAGTTACTTGGTACAATTGTGGTGAAGAGGCACATAAATATTTTGAATGTATACATGAAATCAAGAAATGAAGTAGTAGAAGAAATGCATTGGTGAAAGAGGAGTCACCAATTGAAGCTGAGACGAAAGGAAATTTCATGATCCAAAGGATACTATGGAGTGAGAAGGATAAGAAAGATCTGATCAGGAAATTTTTTCTCAAGACCATATGTAGAGTTACAGACAAAGTTTGGAAAGTGATTGTTGACAGTGGAAGCTTAGAGAATATGGAATATGAGGAAATGGTCACAAATTTGTAGTCAGAGAGGATGAAAGTGGTGCAAGAGAACCTAATCTAAACTCATCAAACATTTCACCTAAGACTCCTAAACTCTCTACTTAGTTTAGAAGTTATTAGTCAAGCACGTAGACCAAGTTGTAAGGCCTATTCCCAAGATTGGCACAACTATAAGCCCCTAGATAACTATGGTCAAGAGTGGTCAATGGGAATAGGATCATAGGATTTTATTCATTTTCATGTTTTTGATGTTTTAGATCCATGTTGGATCACTAGATTAGGCTTAGACGAAGTTTGGTCTCCTAGAAAGCAAAAGTTGCAAAAATGTTGTCAAAGTTGCTTAGAAACTTTGACAACTTCTTGCCAAAAGTTGTAATCAAAGCCCCCAATGGTCAGAAAGTTTGAAATTTGGTTGTAACCGATGGGGGAAGCCTTCAAATATCCCTTTTTGGTGGGTGGAAGGTAGGATATGTAACATGGCATTTTGAATCAATAAAACAAACTAATTTTCTACAGGTTTTTGAGGATAGTGATCTTGTACGGATGGGTATAGACCAGTACACAAGAAACACTAAGACCAAAAATTTGTTCATCTGATCTTATTTCATAATCAATTATTTTCAAGTTCTGATTCATCCTATATTGGGAGATATCAGTGTTTCTTGCGGGCTTGCCTGGATAGTAGGCTTCCAAACAGGACTCCGAGAGGGTTTGATATTTCAACCCAATACCACCATGGGAATATGATGCCCCTTCATGGAATTAAACCTTTGGAAATGTACTTTAAAAATATTCAAGTTAGAGGTGGAGTTCTACAGGGAATTGGTTTTTCCACAAAGCCCTAGGTGTACATCTCATTTGTGCACCATTCTGTGACTTAGGACAGTCACCATAACTTCTGGTTGGGGATTCACCATAACTTCTGGTTGGGGATTCACCAAGACCTCTAACCTTGCATTCTAAGTTATTTTGTATGTCCACACATTCCCCCATGCTTAGTTTTTTCATTGGATTAGGATAAAGAGCACTTGTAGTGCATTTGGAGACCTAATTAGGCCTATTAGTCCGATCTAAAACTTGTAACAGTAGTGACTTATATTTGTCTCCACTCCTTGGTGCTTGGATATGTTTAGTAAAACCTCAAAGGGTATCATAATCCCTGACCAATTCAATGCCTCATTTGGAATAATTTTGACTTATGTTCAAATTACCCTCTAGGAAGGGCTACAAGACAAATCCTTATGTTGTGAAGCAACTTAGTGTTATGGGTTGCTTGTGAATGAAAGAACCATTAGAACTAAATAAATAGGACCTAACTAGGCTAGATCAGTGATTGTAGGCCACCCCTAGTCTTATAAGTTGTCTCATGGGGTTTGGTTGTCTTTTGGGTTAAGGAGACCCCTTAGTGACCTCTCAATTGTTGGTGTTTGGGACTTGGCATAGCCTAGTGATTAGGTTTCCTTGGGTGTGTTGGGTTGTGATAACCATTTCCCCTAGTCCTTACCATACTTATGATGAGTATTGAACACTTGGGCCCCATTTGGGTAGTTGAGACACTGAACCTCATCAATTGTGCACTGTTTGAAGGCTTCCGCTTGCCACTTTGCATCAAGTGGTATCAGAGCTATGTATATTCTTGAAGATGAATAGATCCCTACAAGGGTCAGAAACAATGAGTGAGAAAAGATGGTGAGAGAGAAAAGGGATGCAAACATAGCCTTAACCAAGAGGATTCAAGAACTTGAGAAGAAGCTTGACAAGAACAAAGAAGATGGGTCTGAGAATGAAGAGGAGAGTGAAGAAGAGGAGGATGACTCTGATCAGCACATCCCTATAGACCAAAGGCCCTTCATATATGCCTTAAAGTCCATGGGGAGGAGAACCATGCAGGAAAAGATAGATTTTCTAGTCTTCAATGGCAAGATGAATGTAAACTTATCCTTGGATTGGATAGAGGCTTTAACAACATTCTTTGAATGTGAATACATCCCTGAAAAGAAGAGGGTAAAGGTGGAAAGATCCAAGTTAAAGGGAGCAACCCTAACTTGGTGGAACTTCATCCAAACAGAGAGGGTGAAGAATGGAAAGAGCATGATAAACTCATGGAATAGGATGATAGCCCTGATCAAAGAGACATATGTACCAGAGGACTATGGGATACAACTCCATAGGAGGAAGAAAATTTTAAAACAAAATGACATGGATGTAGGCTCATACACTAAGGAGTTCTTAAAACTATGTATGAATACCAATGTGGCAGAAGATTGTAAGGAAACTCAGGTGCGGAAACAGCTTCCTACGCTAATCTCTATAGGAAAGTATTGTGCAAATTCTTTTAAATCCTTACAATTATAGATTCATTAACTACTTTAACAAAGATATTGAAACCACATACCATGGATACAGAAAAATGGAGAATGACACAATGATATACCCTGGGGAAACCTTTCAGAAAAAACCCCAGCACTCCAAAACCTACACAATGTATTGATCAAAACTATTACAACTTACAATACACTTGCAATGCAAGTTCTTTCAGAAGATTTCAAAACCCTTGAAGAAAAATCATGGCAGCAAAAAATATTCCAACAATACACTCGCATCACAACTCTTCAAAACCCTAAAAAACACTTATATCATGCGCTTCACTTTTAGGGCTACTCCCAAAGATAACCATAGTAGGGTTTTACCATTCTCCAAGAAAATAGTGTATAGTACTCAAATTTATCAGTTTCCACATGTCTTCACCTATCATTGAATCTTCCTGACATAGCTCTTACGTGTCATAGGAATCCGTCATAACCATTTTAGCCATGATCTCCTTACACACAATTCAAGATGCTGACACATCAACATTATTTGCAAGAAATATATTTTACAAAACAAATAATAAGAATAGGAATTATCCAAGGTTGAGACACCTTATTCCTAACATTCTCCCACTTGTCAAACACCTTGTAAGAGCAACAGGAACATAACAGGAACTAACCGCTATAGGCCAAAAGGCCCATAGACTCCGAACACCATCTGAACTTCTTAGCGCCCACTGGTTTCATTAATGCATCTGCAACATTCTTCATAGTATCTACCTTCTCCAAATTTACCTTTCCATCTTCCACCATATCTCTCACAAAGTGAAACTGCACATCAATGTGCTTCGTTCTGGCA
>MU228419.1:310599-336037 GCA_018584345.1 Thuja plicata | reverse complement strand
GATCCTTGTCCTCGTCCTCTTCCTCTTTGATCTCTATTATTTTGATTGAAATTATTTCCCCTCTGACCTTGACTACTACTGGCCTCATCCTTCTTTTTTTGATCTTCATTTCGGCCTCCATAAGATCATCCACCAGATCTTCCACCACGACCTCTTTCACTTTGCCTACTTTCAAACTGCTTGTTCAACTTTTCCTCTTCCTTTAGGGCAAACTGGTAGGCCTCTTCAATACTATTCATTCAGATCAGGTTTAGCTCCTCCTGAATGCTTGACCTCAACCCATTAAGGTAATGGGCAACTTTCTCCTTGTTAGCTTCCACATGGCCTCTTCAAATGAGGATTCGATAGAACTCCTCCATATACTCTTGGACATATTTTCCTGCTTGCTTCAAACCTTGCATTTTCTTCAATAGATCGAGCTCATAATCAATAGGAATGAACTGTCACTTTAATTTATCCACCATCCGATCCCATCTTGTGATTTTCTCCTTTCCTCTTCTATTTTGCTCCAACTGAATCTCCTGCCACCAGATCTTCACATGACCCTTCAGTCGATCCTTCGCAAATTTGACCCTATCAGGATCCTCAATATCTTCATACTCAAAATATTCTTCTATTTCATTGATCCAGTCGATCAACTCTTATGGGTTAAGATTTCCTGAAAATGTGGGAACCTCAAGCTTAGGTCTTTTCCCGATCTTGGAAATGGCCCGAAAAAGCCTTTCCTCCTCTTGGTTCAAAGTTTTGCCTTCCTGATCAAAATCTCCTTCTATGTCAGCTTCATCCTCACTTTCCTATCTTACGACAAGATTCATGTCTCTACGAATCTCTTCCTACAATGCTTGCACTTGTCTATGGAGGGCTCTAACCTCAGGTGGTACACCTCCAGCTCTTCTGCCACGCTCCCTTCATGGAGGCATTTTCACGCTTATCACTGAAACCCTAACCAAGGTCCTAGTGCAAACTGCCTCACAGTCGGCAATCTGTCTACACACTCAGGAAATTCTCGCTCTGATACCACTTGATGAAGGGGACTCCCCTTAATACCACAAGTACACGCCAGAAACAAAAAGAAACAACAAAAATTTGCAAGAATAGAATATTGGCTTCTTATTGGCTCCACAAATGTGGAATTACAAACTTCAGAATTACAATATCAAAAGCCACATGGCATCCCTTACAATAATCTGTAGGAAAAAGCCTCAAATAACCACCCAGAACTGCCCTAGAAAAGAACATGGGCCTTCCTTAAATAGGTAATTTTCCACCGCCCAAGAAGGTTCTAGAAATCTAGCCATTAAGGCCGACTACCCTTAGCATTTAATTATTTTTCACTTTTATTACAAAGGGTCGGCTTTAAATATTTACAAAATTTGAGATTAGGTAGGCCAACTTTCGGAAGCCATAACTTTTGAACCATAGCTCCGATTGGCTATTATAACCACTTTTTGGAAAGGGGAGATCGCGATCTATAGTGCTTGACTTGTGAAATTTCTGTCAGTCGGGGCTTCGACCTCGATCCAGAGCCTCTAAGGTCCCAAAAATTGAGCTCAAAGGTTTTGCACCCTAAAATCTCAATAGTAAATCCTTAATAACTTCGCCAATACAGATGATCTGGCAATGAAATTCAACTGGCATTCTTATATGACTAAGATGAACCTTCACCTGGAAAATTAGAACATTCTAAGTTCAAACGACCAACTTACTAAAAATAGTAAGTTTCCAAAAATAGCATCTTTGTACAAAATAGCCCTTATTGAACAAAAAAACACATATTTTTGGGTGATGCAAGATTGCCCTTACACCCAGGATGCTCCTGCATCAGAGATACCACTTGATGAAGGGGACTCCCCTTAATACCACAAGTACATGACATAAATAAAGAGAAACAACTGAAATTTGCAAGAACAGAAAATTGGCTTCTTATTGGCTCCACAAATGTGGAATTACAAACTTCAAAATTACAATATCAAAAGCCACATGGGCATCCCTTACAATAATCTGTAGGAAAAATCCTCAAATAACCACCCAGAACTGCCCTAGAAAACACCATGGGCCTACCTTAAATAGGCAATTTTCCAACGCCCAAGAAGGTTCCAGAAATCTAGCCACTAAGGCCGACTACCCTTAGCATTTAATTATTTTTCACTTTTATTACAAAGGGTCAGCTTTAAATATTTACAAAATATGAGATTAGGTAGCCCAACTTCTGGAAGCCATAACTTTTGAGCCGTAGCTCTGATTGGCTATTATAACCACTTTTCAGAAAGGGGAGATTGCGATCTACAGTGCCTAACTTGCGAAGCTCCAGTCGGTCGGGGGTTCGACCTCAATCCGGAGCCTCTAAGGTCCTAAAAATTGAGCTCAAAGGTTTTGCACCCTAAAATGTCAACGGTAAATCCTTAATAACTTCGCCAATATAGATGTTCTAGCAATGAAATTCAACTGGCATTCTTATATGACTAAGATGAACCTTCACCTAGAAAATTAGAACATTCTGAGTTCAAACGACCAACTTACCAAAAATAGTAAGTTTCCAAAAATAGCAGCTTTGTACAAAATAGCCCATATTGAACAGAAAAACACATATTTTTGGGTGATGCAAGATTGCCCTTACACCCAGGATGCTCCTGCATCATAAACAGACCTCCACCTACTACATCCACTAAGGTAAGGAGTTTTCATGGCCTTGCACAATTTTATAGGAAGTTTATTAGGAATTGTAGTGGGATATGTGCACCATTAATGGATAATATAAAGGGTGAGGTCAAAACTAAGTTCAGATGGAGAGTAGAAGCAGAGAAAGCCTTTGAGTTGTTGAATAAACAAGTGGCTACTCAACCAATCCTATAGTTGCGAAGCTTTGACAAGTTGTTCACTATTGAATGTGATGCTAGTGGAATGGTAGTTGGAGGGGTATTAAGTCAAGAAGGTATGCCTATTGCCTTCTTTAGTGATAAATTTAATGAGGCAAAGAAGAAATACTCTTCTTATGATTTGGAACTATATTCTCTAGTTCAATCTTTGAGAAAATGGAGGCATTGTCTATTGCCTAAAGAGTTTTTTTTTATTTACTAACAATCGGGCTCTCAGTTACATTAACACACAAGAGAAGCTAAGCAATATGCATTTGAAGTGGATGGAGTACTTGCTGGAATTCACTTTTATTATAAAGAACAAGAAGGGTCAACTTAATAAGGTTGCAGATGCCTTAAGCAGGAGATTGTTGACAGTGCAAGAAGTCCAATTGAATAGCATTGGGATTGATAGTTTCAGAGATCTCTACAAAGAAAATGAGGATTTTGGTGAAGCCTATAAGCTATGTGTTGATTTTGAAAATCATTTTCATAGCAAGTTCTCTGATTTTACTTTTCAAAATGGCTTGTTGTTCAAGGGAAATATGTTGTGTGTACCTAAAGGGTCAATGAGGATGAACCTCATACCAGAGAAACATAATGGTTCTCTAAGTGGTCATTTTGGTAAGGAAAAAACCTTGGAACTAGTCCAAAGGTTCTACCATTGGCCAAAGTTGGTAAAAGATGTCACCAATTATGTGGAGCAGTGTGTTGTTTTCATGAAGGAAAAATGAGGAATGAGTAATGAAGGGTTGTATCATCCTCTCCCAAGCCCTAACCAGCCATGGGAGTGTGTGAGTATGGATTTTATTATGGGCTTACCCAAAACTAAATAGGGGTAGGATAGCATTTATGTAGTTGTTGATAGATTTAGTAAGATGGGGCATTCCATTCCATGTAAAACTACTAATGATGCTAGCCACATAGCCTAATTTTTTTTCAAGGGGATTGTGAGGATTCATGGTCTTCCTTTGAGTATAATATCAGATAGGGATGTAAAATTTACGAGCCATTTTTGGAGGGCATTATGGACTAGATTGGGTACCAATCTATCATTTGGCTCAGCTTACCACCCTCAGACTGATGGGAAAACTAAGGTGGTAAATATGCTGTTGGGTAACCTTTTGAGGTGCCTAACTAAGGAGTATGGGTAGACTGGAGATGTGGTAATTCCCCAAGAAGAATGTGCTTACAATGATAGTAAGAATAAGATGACAGGAAAGAGCCCATTTGAAGTGGTTTATAGGATGCACCCAATGGGTGTTTGTGAGCTCAGGGATCTTGGAGCAATAGAGTATAGAAATGGCCATGTAGAGGAATTCACCCATACCATGAAAGAGATCCAAGACCAAGTCAAGAAGCACATCCAAGACAGTCAACCTAAGTTGAAAGACAAAGTTGATGAGAAGATGAAGGATGGTCATTTTGAAGTGGGTGACTATGTGATGGTTCACTTTAACAGTCAATGCTACAGAAAGGTGTCCCAACCAAGCTTCAGATGAAAAGGGTGGGACCTTGCAAAATCTTAGCCAAATATGGGGCTAATGCCTATAAAGTGGACTTACCATCAGAATTGAACATATCTCTAGTGTTTAATGTTCAAGACTTAATCCAGATCAAAGGGAAGATGGATGAGATCAATCCAAACAGTCAAGGGGTCAGTGATTATGTGGAGGCTATTGTATTACCTCAAAAGTTTTAGATGGTAGCTGACAAAGTTTTGGAGTCCCAGGTTAAGAAGACTACTAGACATAAAGTCTACATTGTACATTTCATTCATTGGAAGAATTGACTAGATTCTAAGGCCTCATGGATTGCAAAGGTAGACTTCAAGAAGCTGGGCATCTCAGAGGATCTCCTATCTACAGGAGTGACATAGATTTTCCTTTTTGGAGGAGTATGGTGCAGGAGCACCTAGGTAGGCTAGAAGAGGAAATGTACCTAGGGATTCCTGGAAGTTTTGGCTTGTAGTGGTCTAGTCAAACAACTATGATAATAAGAGGACATGTGAGTCCTATTTTGTTTGAGTAAAGTGTTAGGAGAGGATATGATACCTTAATAGGTCTTTAGAAACTTTTGTTTCCATTTAGATCAAATAGGGTGTTTTTGGTATTTTTATGTCAAATGAGTCAAATAAGGGACTATATGTTCCATTGTATGTTATTACATCCTAACTAGTGGTTTGGACAAGTTTCAACAAGGTTAGACCATGTTTGGAGAGCTTATTCAAAAAGTTGTAAAAGTTGTCAATGTTGTCATTGACAACATTGACAACATTTGTTGCAAGAATGCAACTTCAATGAAATTGTTTCCATAACTATCTAAAACTGAATTTTTAGTGCCTTGGTCAACTACACAAGGTTATCCTTGAGCTTTTGGAAGGGTTGGGAAGTTGAAATCATTTTGTGTACATACTGTGAATTTGGAATATAGTTGCAATTTATGTGTTTTGTGAAGATTGGATTGTTTAATGGATTGAATCAACTTCTGTAACGATTTATTTGAGTAATGTAGGTTGATACAAGAATTTTTGTGGTGGAAATTTGATATATTGAATAGTTTTGTTTACTTTTGCAAAAAAAAATAGTTTTTGTCCAGTCAATAGTTTGAGTTGGGCACTGTCTGCAAATGGAGTCATAACTCAATCTTCCACAATGGAATTTGCACAAGCTCTTGGATTATTGAAGGTGACTCAATGTACTATATGTATAGTTAAGGAGGGCCCAAGTAAAGCATGATAGCCATTTTTAAGGTGATTCCCTAGGCGAGCCAGTGATGCATGGATAGGAGTCATCAGTAGTTTCAAAGCTTATTTGGTGGATTGAAAGTAATCATTGCTTCAATCAAAGCTTGGAAAGGGGTAGGGTAATTTATTTTTAATTCCCAATTTACATGGGAAGGTTTGGTGAATTAATATTGGTGTATAGAATGAAGTTTCTATCATACTAGTTTTGCAAGCCTCATAACCCTAAATTTTAGCCTTGATTATAGGCAGAGCTGTACGGATAGCTTAGGGACCCTAGACATAGAAAATCCCTAGTGTTTTGATAAAGGGTATCTAGATCCTAAAATGTTTTGGACACTTTTTAAGACCTTTTGTGATTTAATGTAGAAAAGGTGCCTAATTAAGCCTAATTGGTTGTAACCCTATTTGGGAAGCAATTAGTGTGATTCTCGGAACTCGATTAGGGTTTCAAAGCAAAGTGTGGTTGCAAGTGGTGGAAAGGATCCTAAAAAAAACTTCAAGGACCTATCCCTCTCTGTGGATTGAGAAATGATCAATTTGGATCAGTTGGAGCATCTTGGGAAAATGGAGCAAGAAAGGCTAAAAAGAGTCTTTTGAAGAGCTATGGTGAGTGTGTGTTTTACTTTGTTGGTGTTTCAGTAGTTGAAAACGTAGGATCTTGTCAGAAGAGTCCTAAGGAGAATAGGCTTGGTGATAGAACCCTATTGGGTTAGTGTGTTACCTAGGAGCCCCTAGAGGAAACTACGGATTAGCAAGACTAGTGCTACATCACTATGTGATGCCTTGAAGAGTAACCACCATGCATTTTCTTTTCCAGGTATTAAACCTACCTTTAGATTGAAAAATATCTGAAAAATCTCTATTTTATTTAAAAACCTCAAACCATCATTTTATTTTGACACATGTCACAAATGCTTGATCATGCAGAGACTAAAAATCATGCATCTCATGTTCAAAGTATCATTCTTACCATTTGATTGAATCTTCTCAAACCATATGTTAACTTTCTTTTAGCTCTAGCTAGGCCCCACCACTTTCCACATGCTACATAGGTGTGATGTTGTGAAGGATATTCTCCTTGCACCTTTTTATCAAGGCATTACACCTGGCGTTGGGTAAAATATGATCTGTTAGAACATTATCTTGCCGCTAGCTTTGAACATTCTCACCCAACAATCTAAATATTTAGAGGTGTAAGAAAAGCATGATTCCTTGAAGGGTAAACTCTGGGAAACTTTTCATCATGGGATCATGCCCATCTTGGATCAAAAACAAATTGTCCAGTATCTACAAAGAACAAAACATTTCAAGGACTTTAGATGTAGGGAAAATAAATACATAGGCCCCACTAGGACTTAGGAAATAATAAGATATGGCCCCTCAATTATGAATTAGAACACATGGGTTAAAGAACTTAAGTGGCTCAAAAATTGCTGCAAGATTAAAAGGAACACGTGAGACTTAGGGTTCAAACACCATGGAAGCCTTAGGGATAGAAAATTTGTATGTAGGGTTTAAGAACATGGCCAAGATACAATAGAAGAAGGTAGGAACTATTAGGATTTTTTCTTGCAGGGCCTCTAAAGATGCTTGAATTTTTAAACAACTCTATGACTCCCAATGCCCTTGATACATTGAATCAAGCAAGAGAAAACACTAATTAATGAGGTATTTTGATAACACTGGGGATACCTATTATCACCTCCTTATTTTTTGAGATCCATTGACTCAGGCAGGTTTTACCTATGACTAATTATTGATTTGACAGTATCTTTAGAGTGGATTTTACTTATGTGTTGAATGCTCTATTTTTATATGGATATATAAATGACAATGCAGGTGACTATGATTATTCTAAGAAAAACCTTAACAATCCAAATCATTATCTTAATGACAATGGACAACAACATAATAGGTAGCTTCATATTTATTTCCTTTTACAATTCTTTGGAATCTAGGTGGAATGGCCTATTTGATGCAGGAGCATCTTGGGTCAATGGCAATCCTGCATGCCCAAAAATATGTTTGTTTACTCGTCAGTTGTTTGGAAGTTGCTCAACATCCTGTGTTGCTATTACTCAGCATGATTGTTGTTGCTCGGCTTTTTGTTTTATTATTTCTCAGCTTTTTGTTTCCGAGTTCTCTGTTTCTCGGTCATGCCTATGCCGAGTTGGTCTCTTTTGGAAGTTGGAGCGGTGGCTGACTTCTTCATTTAAATTTCATAGCTAGCTTTATCTAGGATCTATCTTGGGATCTGTGTGGACCTAAATCTAGGTCTTTCCTTTGTAATTGAGTGCCGACTTAGTGGTTGGACTCTTGTATTTATTTTATTGTATGTTCTTAGTTTGAGGGGAGTCTCAGAGCAAGAAGGTGAATGTTAAGATATTAAAGATCTGAGATCTCTATAGTAGGAAGATCAAATTGTAATACATTTTTATGTATATGGCCGTAACTAGGAAGGCCTTATAGGCTGGCATGTATTGATTTTTGATGGAATTAATAATACAAATATCTGCATTTCTATTCTCTCACTATTTTGTTGTGTAATTCCGCATCATTTTTGCAAGGAGGTTGGTCTATGGGTGCACCCTAGGCCATGCTACTTATTCCTCCTTGCATTCAGGTGATATCAGAGCGAGTTGAGATCCGTGGATCCTTCTTGTGAACTCTAAAGATATTGTTGTAGGGAAGCAGGTTGCAATCTGACCTACAATTGCAGAGAGTTTCAAGATGGTTTGTGGGAGAGGAAATGCTGATCAAGGTCTGGCTGATATGCATAGATAAATGGCTGCAAGATTGGAAGCTATCGAGATAGCCTAGCATGGAGGAAGACATCTTGAAGATGGTAGTGATGATGAATTTGAAGAGGTTCAAGGTGAATCTGCACCTGTACCTGTGATGGACCAAGAAGAAGAGAGATTCCTGAGAGCCTTGACAAGTTTGAAATCCACACCCCAGTTTGTTCCTCCCGAGTATAGTGGAAAGCTAGATTATGATGAATTGATTGACTGGATCACTGAAATGGAAAAATATTTTGAATATGAGAATGTTGCAGAAGACAAGAAGGTCAAGATTGCAAGCACAAAAATGAAAGATCATGCATCCTTATGGTGGGAACATGTGCAATTGGATAGAAAGAAGAAAGGCAAAGACAAAATGAAGGTATGGGATCAGATGGTGAACAAGTTGAAAGGTAAATTTTTGCCCTGTGATTACTAGATTAACCTAGTTCAAAGAATGCAAAGTTTGAAGCAGAAGAAGAAAATTGTCAAAGAATATACTGAAGAATTTTACAGATTGGACATCAGATCTAGACATGTTGAAGATGAAGTGGAAAGAATTGCAAGATATCTGAATGGCTTGAGAGGTTCCATACAAAATGAGATCAGTTTGATCAAGATAGAAGGTATTGAAGAGGCATACCAATTTTCCCTAAAGGCTAAAGAAAAGTTGAATAGAAGATATGAACAAAGACAAAGAGGTAGAGGTGGTAGATCCCCTAGAGGAAGAGGCAGATCTCATGGTGAAAATAGTAGATCTAAACAAGACAAGTCAAATAAAAAAAATAATCAAGACAAAGGAAAGACTGAATGGAAAGGTGGAAATTCATGTAGAGGAAGAGGTAATTACTCCAGAGGTGGTTATAGAAAAAGAGGGTTCCAAATAACTTGTTACAATTGTGGAGAAGAAGGACATAAATCCTTTGAATGTACACATGCAAGAAAGAAAGGTTGTAGTAGTAGAAGAAATGCATTAATCCAAGAGGAAACATCCAATGAACCTAAAAATAATCTCATGATCAAAAGGATACTATGGAGTGAGAAGGATAAAATAGATCCTATCAGGAAAAGTTTGTTCAAAACTAGATGTAGGGTTGCAGACAAAGTTTGGAAAGTCATTGTTGACACTAGAAGCTCAAAAAATTTGGCATCTAAAGATATGGTCACCCAATTACAATTGGAGAGGATGAAGCATCAAAAACCCTATCAAATCTCATGGATCAAAGATGAACACACATTAATGGTAAGTGAGTAATGTTTTGTGAATCTAAAAATTGGAAAGTACTATGATAAGGTGTTATGTGATATTATGCCAATGGATTGTTGCCATATTTTGTTGGGTAGACCATGGAAATATGATAGAAATGCTATACATTATGGAAGCATGAATAGATACTCTATTTGGGTTGATGATAAGAAGCAAATTTTGTTACCTTTGATTAAAGAATCTGCTGATGAGTTATGTACATCTGTGAAAGTTTGTCTGATGGAAGGTAGACAATTTGTTAAAGATCTAGAAAGAGATGATATTTGTTATTCTTTGATTCCTAACAAACCAAGTAAGAATGTATAAGATGGCATACCTACATAAATTGAGAAGTTGCTAATTGAATACAGATAAATCATTTCAGATAATGTACCTGATGATTTTCCACTAGTCAGAGATATCAGTCATTGTATGGATTTGATTCCTGGAGCTAGTTTACCAAATAAATCACCACATAGGCTAACACCTACTAAAAATGAAGAGCTCAATCGACAATTTCATGAATTACTGAACAAAGCCTTGATCAGAGAAAGTTTGAGTCCATGTGCAGTACCTGTTATGTTGACACCTAAGAAGAATGGAGAATGGAGAATGTGCACTGATTCCAGAGCAATAAAAAGAATCATAGTCAAGTATAGGTTTCCTATACCAGGAATGGATGACATAATGGATTGTTTGAATGGAGCAAATTATTTCACCAAAATTGATTTAAAGAGTGGATATCATCAGATCAAAATCAGAGAAGGAGATGAATGGAAAACTGCTTTCAAGACAAAAGAAGGTTTGTATGAGTGGTTGGTTATGCCCTTTGGTTTAACTAATGCACCAAGTACATTTATGAGACTGATGAATGAAGTTTTGAAGAGATTCTTGAATAAATATGTGATTGTATATCTAGATGATATTCTAATATTCAGTAAAACCAGAGAAGAACATTTGATGCACATAAAACAAGTGCTGCAAAGGTTGAAAGAGGAAAAATTGCTGATAAATCTGAAGAAGTGTTCCTTCATGAAAGAAGAGCTTGTATATTTGGGTTTTGTGATTTCACCTAATGGTTTGAAGATGGATCAAGAGAAGGTTGAAGCTATATTGAGTTGGCCTACACCTGAGAATGTTACTGAGGTAAGATCATTTCATGGATTGGCAAGTTTAAATAGGAAGTTTATTAGAAATTTCAGTTCTATTTGCAATGCTATGACTAAGACAATGAGAGGAGACAAAAGGGAATTCAAATGGACACATGGAGCTGATAAGATTTTTGAAACTTTGAAGTTAAAGGTTGTTGAATTACCTGTGCTAGCCTTACCTAATTTCAATAAGGTATTTCAAGTTGAATGTGATGCAAGTGGAGCTATGTTGACTCAAGAAGGTAAACCTATTGCTTTTTTTAGTGAAAAGTTGAATGATGCAAAGAGAAAATATTTTTTCTATGATCAAGAGTTCTATGATATTGTGCAAGCTATGAAGAAGTGGAGGAATTAATTGATGCCAAATGAATTTATGTTGTATACTGATCATAAGGCCTTATAGTACTTGGGTAGTCAAAACAAGTTGAATTAGAGACATATGAAATGGGTAGAGTATTTACAAAGTTTTACATTTGTGATTAAGCATAAGAGTGGAGTTTCTAATATATTTGTCGATGCATTGAGTAGAAGAAGATCTTTGTTGACTGAAATGAGAATTGAAGTTCTTAGCTTTGATGACATGAAGAAATTGTATGAAGATGATCCTAATTTTTTAGAGCAGTGGAGAGTGTGCAGAGCACCTAATAAAAATCAATCAAGTAAGTATGAAGACTATTTCATTCAGGAAGATATGTTGTTTAAAGGCATTCTGTTATGCATACCAAGAGGATCAATGAGAATCATTTTGATAAAAGGGAAACATAGTAGTGGATTGGCTGGACACTTTGGCATTGATAAAACATTAAGTTTGCTAAAAGAGAGGTATTGTTGGCCTCAATTATATAAGGATGTTCAGAAATTCATAAAAAGTTGTGGAGTTTGTCAAGTTGCAAAAGGAGTGAGTCAGAATACTAGTTTGTATACACCTATTACTATTCCTGAGAAACCTTGGAGTGATATCAGCATGGATTTTGTTCTTGGACTTACGTGGATAGCAAGAGGTAATAATTCCATATTTGTTGTTGTGGATAGATTTTAAAAAATGACACATTTCATACCATGTAAGAAAACATCAGATGTTGTTCATATAGGAGATCTTTTCTTTAAGGAGATTATCAAATTGCGTGGATTACCAAAGAGTATCATCTCTGACAGAGACAGTAAGTTTGTAAGCTATTTTTGGAAAACACTTTGGAAGAAGTTGGATACTGAGTTGAAATTTAGCTCAACATTTCATCCACAAAGTGATGGAAAAACATAATTTGTGAACAAAAGTTTCGGTGACTCATTAAGATGTTTAGTTGGAGACACACCGGACAATTGGGATTTGATGTTGGTACAAGTAGAGTTTGCATACAATAGTTCAGTGAATAGAAGTACTGGAAAGACACCATTTGAGATTGTTCACGACACTCAACCTAGAGGTATATCAGATTTGAGAAACATTATTGGTGAAGAGAAAAGAAGTGTTGAAGCATAAGAATTTGCAGAATTTATGAAAACATTGCATGAGAATGTAAAGCAAAAACTGGAGAAAAGTAATCAGAAATACAAAGATGATGCAAACAAATCGAGAAGAAATAAGACATTTGAAGTTGGTGATGCTATGATGGTTCATTTGAAGAAAGGAATATTTCCTATTGGAACATATGGGAAACTGAAAATGAAGAAATTTGGTCCTTGTAAAATACTAAGAAGATTTGACAGTGGAAATGCTTATGAAGTTGAATTACCTAATGACATGGATATATCACCTATATTCAATATTTTAGACTTGTATGAATATCATGAACCTGATGAATAAGTATCTATACCAAGTGATTATCCGAAGAAACAGATAAAGGAAGTTGATAAGATCTTGAAACAGAGAGTTGGCAGAAGCACAAGAGGAAAAGAATACATAGAATATCTGGTAAAATGGAGGAATAGACCTATTGAGGACTCATCTTGGATTTATCAATCTAAATTGGATTCATTTCAAGTTGGACCTGACACATGATTCAGGGAATCATTTCTTTTCAACCCCAGGTGTCTGATGTAGGAGCATCTTGGGTCAATGGCAATCCTGCACGCCCAAAAATATGTTTGTTTACTCTTTAGTTGTTTGGAAGTTTCTCAACATCCTATGTTGTTGCTACTCAACATGACTGTTATTTCTTGGATTTTTGTGTTGTCATTGCTCAACTTTCTATTTCTGAGTGCTCTATTTCTCAGTCGTGCATGTGCCGAGTTGGTCTCTTTTGGAAGTTGGAGCGGTGGCCGACTTCTTCATTTAAATTTACTAGCTAGCTTTATCTGGGATCTATCTTGGGATCCATGGGTACCTAAATCTGGGTCTCTCCTTTGTAATTAAGCACAAACTTAGTGGTTGGATTCTTGTATTTATTTGGTTGTATGTTCTTAGTTTGAGGGGAGTCTTAAAGAAAGAAGGCGAACGTTAAGATATTAAAGATCTGAGATCTTTGTGGTAGGAAGATTGAATTGTAATACATTTTGATGTATATGGCTGTAACTAGGAAGGCCTTACAGCCTGGCATGTATTGATTTTTGATGGTATTAATAATACAGATATCTACATTTGTCTTCTCTCACTATGTTGTTGTGTAATTCTGAATCATTTCTGTAAGGAGGTTGGTCTGTGGGTGTGCCCTAGGCCTTGCTTCTTGTTCCTCCTTGCATCACTATTTGATTTACTCTTTAAGAAATCAACAAAATTCAACTATAATCACTGTGAATGCAATTGATTTTACATATATACTCTTAAAGTAATGTATTTTTAATAGTATTGAATATTTTGGATGATGATGGACTATCTAACAAGTTCCTAGACCAGTGCCTATCCTTGGGCTTATAGAGTCAAAACATATAAATCTATAGAGATATATAAACAAGGATACTATAGGATGCCTTACAACCTACATACAACTCAGATAAAATTCCTTGCAAGCTATCCTATCACTTCTACAATATTGTATCAAATCCTCAATCACTATTGTACTCCCTGAAACTACTCACAAACTTTAATTCTCTCCTTAGAAGAATTTTACAAATAATCAGATAACTACCTTATAGCCTATATGTTTAACATGCCTTACAAATTAAACATAAAAGAGTACATACAATAAGTAAAGAGACAACAAAAATGTAGAGTAAATTTGCACTGTATTTATATTCATATATTTTTGCTTCAAATCCATACAAAGGCTAAAAGCT
The DNA here is from genome assembly GCA_018584345.1 of Thuja plicata. Lineage (NCBI taxonomy): Eukaryota > Viridiplantae > Streptophyta > Pinopsida > Cupressales > Cupressaceae > Thuja > Thuja plicata. The sequence goes on along the minus strand of MU228419.1, from coordinate 322,046 downwards.
CAAAAAACACAACCTGGAGCCCAAAAGTCTATCTTATAATTATATTTCATCTCCTCATAAAAATATCACAATTTTATCTATTTATAGGTCTTAAACCATCTTGAAATCCTTAAAATTAGGATGCAACAAGCTCCAGATGGTTTAAGGAACCTAACCCTTAAAGTACATAAAAGACAAGAAACAAGAATGCTAAGCAGTGGGAAGACAAGAATAGGGGATGAAATATGATCTTATTTTGTCTTTATCTGAATTCTGGCGCATTTGTCTAACAATTTTTAGGATATTATCTAATATTTGTACCGAGAGGAAGTGACCACCATTTTAGGCTAACCTACACTTATCCTTGATAATTACTAACATCCCTGTGCTCAATGGTCAGGCACCAAGTGTTCCTCTTTACTCTTCATCCAGGACCTCTTCTTCAATCTCAACATGTTTCTTCTTCTTTGGTCTTGTCATCAAATCCCAAGCTGTCACATCATCCTCTGTAGGCCATTAGAAACTTTGAATACTTTGCAGTTGTCCTTTTTGCATTTCCCATCTGACATCAGTAATGTTTTTGACATCAATTAAAAACTTATTTATGTCAGTTTCTTCTTTGAAAGCCTCATCCAAAATTTTATTGAAACCATCTAAATCTAAATCATAATCTATAATAAATGCCTCATTACTAGGCATTCTACTATCAAATTCATTTCTCCAGGCCTCCAAGGCCTTAATCTGATCATCTTCTCCTTTTAATGGAGGAAAAAATCTATTAAAATTTGGTGAAAATAGGCTCATCTTAGCCTCTATCTGATTCAATTTACCTTTAAAGAAAGGTAAAGTGACATTAATTTTCTTGATCTCATCTTCAACCTTTGACACAATTTCTAGAAAATTTTATTTGTGTTGCTGCAAAGAGGCTAATTTCTCAAACAACTGTACCCTGGGAGACCATGTTGTGAAAAAAGGAGTTAAAACAGAGATGTACCCTGTCACTTCAGCATGCAAGATGGGCAATTTATTATATGCATTCAGAATCATATCTATTTTATCTTTCAATATATCAATCCTATGCTGAAGAATACTTCTCAATGCATTTATGACCACTTCATTATCCATTTTGGCCACATCCTCTGTTTTAACCTCTTCCCCTGCTTCAACTTTCTCTTCTATTTCCAGAGGCTAGACTGAGGGTACATATATAACTTTAGGCTTTTCTTGTAATTGCTTAGTCATCCCAGTAATCACCTTATCCTGCTGATGGATCTTGATATGACATAGTTCTCTATCTTTGGATAGGGCACTAGCCTCCTCAATTAAGACACCACACTTTTCAGAAAACTACTTTGTCTTATCTTCATTTAGATGTGCCCAATGTGTCCTTATTTGGGAAATCAAATGTGTTCTACACTATCCACATCATCTGGTTTCCAACCATACTCTCTTGAATGTTTAAAAGTTGAGGCTTCTGGTCTTTGGGACACAAATTCCACATGGAAAATGCTTGGGATTTTGGAATTTATCCAAATCCTTTGATCATGTCACGCATTTGCATCTCACTTTCCATCTTTAGATCTGGCTACTTTCTAATTTGGTCTATAATAAATGCTGCGGCTAAATCCCAGCCTTCAGCAAGAAAGATTCCACTATTCAAGACCATCTTCCTAGCCTCATTAGGAGAAACATCCTCACTTTTAGGATCATATGTTTGTAGAGCTAGAAGAGCCTCACTTGTTACTACTTCACCATCTGATTTCAACTGTTCTTTGACCTGCTCCTTTTTATGCCATCTCAGGAAATCCTTAAATTCATTAGTTTTTATAAAGTTATCATCACTTAAGAACTGTTGTTGGTGAAGCAATCTTTCATTAATACATGTTCTGAGAGGCAATTCTATGTTTTCCTCTACCTCTTTCTGCTATCTCTTTCCTATTCTGATCTCTTTCCTCAAATTATGATCATATAATCTATTTCCAGGAACTAGAGCACTTACTCTTTCACCTTTTCTTTCATTTTTTGTATGAGAGGTCTAACCAATGTCAACTTTTTGCCTCTTGGTAGCAGGCTCTTCTATATCATCAGGTTGAGAAACCTTGGTCAAATCTATGATATATCCCCGCTCTCCCTGTATCTAGATTGCTTCTGCAACATCCTGTTGTGGTTGATCTATTTGAGGTGGATGGACATATTCTTCATCACTCTCACTCTCATATTCAGATTCTGAATATTTAGATTCCTTTCCCCCCTTTTTCACATCCAAAAATCTATCTAATTGCTCATAAAGTGTGTAAAAATTATCTATGATAGCCTTAATTTTATCAAAAAATGGCAGGTCAAGGTAAAAACCTCCAAATGCTAATCCATTTCTTTTTATTTGTTTCTCCAACAACTCCTTAATTCTCCCTCTCCTAGTTCTCACCTTATCTTCATAAACCATATTCCTAGTAGCATCCTCCTCCACACAAAGACCATCCACATATGTGTTTGGTATGGTAGGAGTTACGAGTTTCTTAGCTCCTGCAATAAATCCCTCTGGATCAATATACCTATATAATCTTTCTCCCATTTTGCAGCTTTCCAACCATCTGTTCACTAAATCAATATCACCTTTGCCAATTATAAACCAAAAAATCTTGAATTTCCTAGGGGTTAATGTCCCATTCCTGTGTGGTGTAAAGTGCTCATTATCTGTTAATAAAACTTGCCAAATAAATTCCATAGCTGCAACTCTTGATGGCACATGATATGGTAGGACATGGGGGGGATGTGTGCATCCATACACTCTGATCATAGTGAAATTTTCTTCTAAAAATAAGTCTCCCCAATTGTGGTCACCTTCCCACTTATCAAAATATTCACAGGGTCTTAGCAAATGCAACACCTTCACTAGGAGTCTAGTCTTTCTAATACCCAAACTCTGAATTAAAGGGTAGACAATCCAGTTCTAAAATCCACAAAAGTCACAATCCTTGGAAGTGAAATTCAATATCCTAATCCAAAATTGGATAGGATTGGGTTGATTATGAAAGATCCTCTGAGGGGTCAAATTATTTACATTCCTGATGTCGTAATTGGAATACAATAATAAATGCATCAGGATAGAATAATGTAAAAACTTAGGATCTTTATCATTCTTTTGCATAGCTACAAACCCCTCATGCATTCTGTCAATGATTTACTCTATCTAATCGTAGCTAGTACTAGAATGCACATCTTGTAAATCTAATACCATCATTAAAATTCCAACATTTATCTTCTCTACTCCTCCATCCCTACCCAACACTCTACACAAGGCATATGCAATGTACTTGATATAAAAATGTAAATATTTGAAAGAATAGGGTGCACTTCCTGGTAAATGGTAAATGTGGTTTCTAACCTCCTTAAGGATATGTTTTTGCAATTGGTTCCTAGCAACCCCAAGCTTTAACCTATACCTTTCTTCCTGCCTTGTAATATTAATTTTAGTGGACATTGTACTATATAAACAAAAATCTTGCATAAATGAATTCCTATTCAGAATTAACAATGCAGTACCATCATTCTTTTTAATTTTTTGAGACAAGGCATCATAATGGTTTGTGAGACCTAAAAACAAGTCTACATCTATGAAGACATCAAGAACAATTAACCTAGCCAAACCACTATTCCAAGGGTTTGATATTGGGATGGACTTATCAACATTATTATAAAAATAGCTATAGAGAGAAAAACCTGTAGAACCTGGTGTATGTGTATCTCTGATTTCATAGTATTCATCTACCAATATGTTTTCAATTGCTATCTTCTTCTGTGTAGACCCACGCAACAACTTCAAAAATTCATTAGAAAAATTACTTTTCCCCTTGGCATCCTCATCTACCTCATCGCTCTTCCCATAGGTAGAAGCCACACTGACAACTTTACTCATTTTATTTTGTTTTCACTTCTCACTTACCGATATTGAAACAAATCTTCTCTTAGGACTCCTTACTCTTCTCTATGCACTGAAAACAATTCAAGAACTTTGAAACTTGAAGAATCACCCTAAAATTGATCAATTCCTGCTTCTTAGACACAGAAAACCTAGCAAATTCTCTGTTCTAAAATTTTGGATAGATGATGAATGAAAATAAACCTACGATCATCCCTTTATGGTAAGCTTTCAAAGTACTTAGGTCATCATAGAAGAGACAATCAATTTTTCCTTCAAGTTTACATGTTGTGGTATTAATTGAAATCCTAGCCATAGCTCATGAATGTGATAGGAAATCAAATTCATATGAGTGCATTTTCAGAAATAACCCTTATAAAATTTGAACAAAATGACATGTCTTGATATGATTGGTTATTCACCAGACATCTCAGCTACCTTTTTCACATAGTAATTAATCTCCTATATTTCTATTGGATGATGAATCTCTATATTGTCATGTCAGCAACTGTCACCTTATTACTTTTCATATTTGGTGACCAAGCGACTATATATTATCTCTTTGTCATTGATCAAATCTCTTAACTCTTAATTCTTCTAGAGATCTAGTGACTATATGATTTTATTCACCTTATCTTGACAATGATTAACTTCTGGTGATCACAGGACCAAATGAATCCAAGTTGCTAGTAGTATTGTCAAACTCAGAGTTTATTTGGAAACCCCATGACCATAGTTACTTTTCATCTTTTAAGTTATTTTTGCTAAGTCTCTGAATGCTCTTTTCACTTTACAAGACCCCGCGACTACCCTTAGTCACCCAATCGCTAAATAAAATTGCTCTTTACTATTTCATTCAGAGACTTCGTGGCATAGCCCATGAAAGCATATCTTTTAATTTTAATCTAGATACTATGCGACTAAAGCTAATATCATGGTCGCAAGAACATTTTACTCTTATGCAAATTTGATAGAGACTCAGCGACTACTATTGATCTCATCTTCATCTGCATCTAACGGCCCTTCTAAGTCGCTGAATATATTTTGGAAACCCTAATTCATTTGGAGACCCTGCGACAATATTAAAATACATACTTTTACATCTTTTAGTCTCTTAACTGCCAAATGATATTTTCCTTTTAGGAGACCATGCAACTGATACACTTTGTTCTATTCACTATGGACACGTGTCTCATCTTAATTTTTTGTCTCCAAATCGCTGAATAATGCTAACTTACCATGTTTGACCAGTGACTACTCGACCACCATATATTTCAATAAATTTTTGATTTGTTGCCAAGTCTCTGAACCTTTTACTTAACTGACCTTTTAACTGCAGACATGGAAATAGAAGCTTTTAAACTTATCGCTAACTATGTTCTGATCTGGAGACCCCATGACTGAAGCAATCACTAAGTCTCATGCTAATTTGCTAACTACAGGATATACAGCATGACACCATGACTTAACCATTTGTCTCCATGTCACCAGATCACACTTTCTTTATTGGGAAACTTCATGACTAAAGTGCTTCGCAAAGTCTCATGACTTATAAAGAATATTATTTTCCCTTTTGAGCCATCCTGACAACAGTTAATCGCCTAGTCTCATGATAAAATGGAATATGCTTTTAGGATTAAGTTACTAAGCGACCATCAAAAAGGCACATGACTTTTTATAACTTAAGTTTTTCAAATAGGTAATGCAAAAATAGAAACTTGATTGACATTTTAGGGATTTTTTTGCATTTTCACCTAGAAGATAGCTTGGGGTTTTGGGTTTTTCACTATTCATTTGGATTTTGATAGGGAACACAAAATTTCCACAGGGATAAATCCAATTGGGATAGATTTTTTGACTTTGGATAAAAATTGGCAGGAGGACAACAAAATTTTTAGGGCAAACCAACCAAACCAGGAATACAACCAATAGGAACAAAACCATGGGAACCAAAATTTTGTAGTCCTAGCACTAGGTCCATGAAATCTCTTGATAATGTGTTTATACAATAAATTAGTTAATTTATCTTCTTGTGCTATGAAAAATGATTTGACCTGTACCCTCTTGGTCACATAATTTGAACTAAGATGTAATGGTTAACTTTCAAAGATGGATCTACTAGAAAAATAAAGTTAATTTCACACTCAAGAAAATCAAGAGAAATCTAGAGCTGTAATGACATCTCCATTGTTTGTGTGGGTCTTCCCATGCATTCACATTCATAAAAATATTTCACATCAAATGAAACATCTCTTGACATGGCCAACCAAAATTATCCTCCTTGAAGGATTTTATGTATAGATTAGACTATTGAATAATGACTTCCTATGAGGAACAATATTAGGAAAAATTCTATACAAAATTCTATAAATCCATTTAAATATTGAGCTTTCCCTAATTAACCTCTTTTTCTATTCCGTAGTGAAATGATTTGGGCACTTCCTTGTTACAAGATATTTTTCAATATCATCAGACCATGGTGATTGAATAGATATAGGAAACATATTCTCATCTAGGGATGCATCATCCACTAGTTCATTACTACCCTACAATGCCATTTTTTGAAATAAAATCAACAGCAATATTATCTTTCCCTAGCTTTTCCACAATATTTATATCAAATTCTTGTAACAAGAGCAATCATCTAATAATGTGTTCTCCTTCTATATTTTTTTTTCATTAAGTATATGAAGGCAACATGATCTGTATGGACAAACACTTTATAGATAGGAATTATAATGTGTAAATTGATTAATTACATATACCACAGATAAAAATTCATTCTCAGTTGTTATATACTTTCTCAATGTAGGACTCATTCTTTTGTTTATATAATAGATAGCATTCATTGCTCCATTTCAATAATTTTGTCCTAAGACTACTCCAATAGCCAAGTTAGGATCATCAACATTTATACCAAATGGTTCTCCCTAAAAATGCCCTTTAATAATTAGAGAGTTAGTCGAGGCTTGTTTAATAGTTTTGAATGATCTTTGACACTCTTTTTTTCCATGTAAATTGTGTATCTTTCTTGAGAGAGGTTAATAAAGGCTCAACAATTTTACTGAATCCTTCTATCTTACCTATACTACTCTGCATTTCCAATAAAACTTATAATATAATCTTGAATTTTTGGAAGAGTGACTTCTTGAATTATATAGCCCTTCTTAGGATCAACTTTTATCCCATCCTTTAAAATGTGATGTTCTAAAATAATTCTTTCTTTCATCATAAGTGAACCCTTTTCATGATTTAGTGAGATCCTATGATATTTAAATTTTTGTAGGACTATATTTAAACTCTCAAGTACTTCTTCAATTTTTTCCATGAATCGTGAAATCATCCATGTATACTTCAACACATGAGGTAGTTAGATCTTCAAAATAGATAATACTGCCCTTTAAAAATTAGCAGGTTCATTAAAAATTCCAAATGGTATTACTCTATATGCATATGTACCCCAAGTTCATGTAAATTTGTCTTATCTTCATCTTTAGAAGGCACATGGATCTAATTTTATCCACTACCCCAATCAAAGAAAGATAAATAACTACTACGAACAATATTATCAAGTACCTAATTTATAAATGGTAAAAGGAAATAATCCTTTTTATTGGTCTTGTTTAAATATTTGTAATCAATAGATGCATGCCATTTCTCATTTTATTACGTAATATAACTAGTGAGGAAACCCACAGACTATGAGAAATTGGATAAATAAAATCTACTTCCAGAATTTTTTTCTATCTCCTATTTAAAATAATCTCTAAGGGTTGTGTTAATTCACCTTTGTATTTGTCTCACCAGTTTAACATTCTTAGTATAAATGTGATGAGTATAGAGAGATAGATTAATTCCTCTCATATATTTCAACTCCTAATCAAATGATTCTACATGAATTTCATACTTTTTCCTAGTCATCTTCTTGTTTGGGAAGTAAGGATGAACTAATAAAAAGAGGCTTTTCTTCCTTCATTCTAATCTTCTAAATTTCATTTTGATCATCATATGGTTCTACTATGAATATATTTAAAGGAAAAGGATGTGGAATTGAATGACAAAAAATTATTTTGTACTCTTCATCCTCACCTAAAACTATCCCACTCAAAGTGCACTCTTCTAAATTTTCATTCTTATGATGAGGTTTAGGTTCTTATAAAGTGAAATTACAATGTTGTTCTCATTCCACAAAATCCTAAAATTCTGAAAATATTTAGCCAGAGTAATCATGGCCAACTCAACAACTCCATATCCCTCTAATAACAATCCTAATCTACCATAAAATTAGCATTTGAATATAATGTAGGACTGGATGAAGGATAAAGTGAGAGATCATTTTTGTTTGAGCCCACTAGAATGGTCATACTCCCTAATTTATAATATATCAATGTTTCATCTATTGTTGACCAAGGTCTTCCAGCTATGATCGAGTATCCTATACCTCTCTTTCTTCCTTTCAACACCAAAAATTTCACTAGATAATCTTAAGTATCTATGATAACTGTTACATCTTCAAACACACTTTCCAATTTGGGAATAAAATAATATACCAAGTAAAGTACAATTATGGTTAGTTAAACACTTGTCATTCCTAACTTTTCAATAGTATTTTCTATAAGAAACACACACACACACACACACGATTATGGATACCCATTAATCAATCAAGACTAAATTAGAACTTCTCCTATTCTCAGGGTAATCATAGGACATGACCTTCCATAAATAATTTAGGGTATGTCACTTTATGAGGTACATCATTCATTTTATAAAGACCTTAATATTTTTTCCTTTGATTTATCCACTCTCTCCCTATCCATACCAAGAATATCAAGCTTCGAAGGAATATTATGGTTCCTTAATGTAATATCATTAAATTCTATGACATTTAGACCAACAAGGTTAGAATAACCATTGAAAATATATTGACGTCATTTAAAAAAATGGGAATAAGTTGTGCTTGTAGCCAACATAGATTTACCTATTCATTACTTTAATTAGGCCTGCTGAGTAGAGGTAGGGGTTGTACTGAAGGATTCTTTGCTCGGTGATTTTTTGAAGATTGGAATTTTTCTTTATTTTGTTATCATTGAGGTTTGTTTGAATTCTATTCTGGTTGGTTCCATTAAGGATTAAACCACTCAAGTATTCTTCAAGGTGCACCCTAAGAATAGTAGGTGGTTGTATTGGAAATTGAGTAGTCTAGTGATTTTCCTTTTGCCAAGTATTTTGATTCTAATTGTTTCTAGGGTCATATTTTCCTTGATAAGCATTAAATCCACAATTATTTGGTCTTTTTCCCATATAATTAAGATCTTATTCTAAATTAATTATTTTTTGAATGATTTGTAGTCTCTGGTAAGACATTACAAGTGCTTTTAGCATATTGTTTCTCACAAATTTCATAGAGATCTACTTGATTTAGTGGATATTTTCTAAAAGAATGTTTCCTCTACACTTTGAACAATAAATAGCTAAAGGGTCAATATTGTTCTTATAAATTTGGCTACTCAAACAAACTATATCAATTTTTATCTTTTCTACTTCCTTCATCACTTGAGATACATTAGGGCTAGAAGCATTGTTTCTTCTAGAATTTCTTGTCCCAACTCTGGTCCCAAAAGAATTCTTGCATATATTAATAATTTTTTCAAGAGAAATCTTATTAATGTGTCATATTTTCATTAAATTCAAGGCTTCCCTAGAGTCATCATCAATTCCTCTTAAGAAACAATTTTTTGCTAGCCTTATTATCCATTACATTATCACATCTTCTATGGCAAAATTGGAACCTATCATCATAATACTCTAAACTCTCATCTTCCATTTTTCTCATGTATAATAATTCTAATTTCCTATCTCTCATTCGAAAGTAATCTTAATACATATCAAAAAATACATTTTCCATCCCAGGCCACGTTGAAATCAAATAAACTCATAAACCCATAAACAAATGTAAGGCCAACTCTTTCAAAGTAAAGGGAAATAATTTTAACTTCTGACTATCAAATTTGTAGTCCTAACTTTGACAGTAGAATTTTAAATCAAATATAAATTTTTATAAGTCTTTACCCTAAAGATAGGTAAAATAAAGGGTGAAATATTATTGATATGATGTTTTTCATCTCTCCTATTGGGGTTAATAGGATATGAAAAATGCCCAATTGTGTGTGGGATCATTTTTTCTACTTAATCAGCCATTCTTATTTCCTCCCATTGTTTTGGTTGTTCTTGTTGTTATCTAAATTTTTTTGATATTTGAGATTCTTCATGATTAGTGTTGTAATGGCTTTGAATAAATATGCCAAGTGGATCTCTAGCTCATCTCAACAATGGTTTAAAAATAGCTTATTTATAAATACTAAGGATTCAAACTTTTGTAGCCAAAACTTTTAATTCCCTAGCAATGGAAATATAAATTATGGGTGAGGTCATTTATATCACAAATATCATTATTTAATTCTTCATTTGTATAATTAGATGTGTCTTAGAGATATATGTAATAAGGGAATTCTGAAATTTTTTGGGGGGAAGGGGAGGGTTGACAAGTAAATAAGTGATTTTGGTATGGATCATGCTCTGTCATCATCTCTTTAGAGTTTCTTCATATGGATGAAATTTAAACTTAAAATCTTATCTTGGTTTGTTCTAATCATGAACAAATCTGCTAAAATAAATTCATATTGGTTCTATGTTAAAAGTATGGTGACTCTCAACTCAAATTAGACATGACTTTACTCGAAATGATTCATAAAATTCTTAAACTATAACTATGGAATTCAAAATTAATCCTACTGACTAGAATTTAAATTTGAATTTACGAGATAGAATTCAAATTATAAGGATATCTTATAGTAACTAAAACTTATCTTATGCTTGTAGGATATTGAAATATTAATCTGAATCACACATACAAAATTGAACCTACATTCCATGAATGATTACCAATAAAGTTTCTATCCAATTTTTTCTTTCATCATCATTTCTAAGCTCTACAAAAATTGTAACTGATATTTAAGAAATGATTAACTCTAATATTAATTAAAAAAATGTAAAGAAAACTACTAGACAACTACGAAGTTGAACAATCACCACATAATATACTTGAATCAATTATTACCATTAAAATTTGACAATACCGATCAGATTTTCTATGACAATATAGTTTTAGACTAAATAAATTACTTCAAATTATTTTATGAATATAAACAACTAACTAACTAAAATTAATAGTACATAAACCAAATATTACCTCCCTTTGGTTGAGTGGGTCATAATCTTCCTCTAGTGCGATCCTCAATACAAATGAATTCAATTAAATTCTAATTAGCATTTATATTGGCCCTTATAAGGAAGCAGAAGAAGGTTCAATTGCAACTTACAGAAATGAAAAATATAGGAAACTAAAATCCATTAATGACTAACTATTTACTAAGAGATAATGTGTGTGTATGTGTGTGTGTGTGTGTGTGTGTGTGTGTGTGTGTGTGCCTGTGTGTGTGTGTGTGCGTGTGCATGTGCATGTGTATGTGCATGCATGCATGTGTGT
>MU228419.1:247982-265245 GCA_018584345.1 Thuja plicata | reverse complement strand
CTGTCTTCATTTTAGCATTCTGAATTTTGTTTAAATTGAATGTTCAAGGAGCGTTTTCAATTTATATATCTGTAAGGAAGATATATGAAATACTTCTAGGGTTCTTTCAAGGAGAGAATATACCTTAAAGATATTTCAACAAAGTTCAGGGTAGCAAATGAATCTGATCGATTAGTCTAGCTAAATGTACTGAGGTAGATATATAAGGTATATCTATTTTTGTGTCAGATCCTGTAATTACCTTAAATTTAGTTTTCATTCATGCTGGTTAAAATTATTCACAGATGACTCCATGCCCTAAGATTCAGCACTGGTCTATTTTTGTTCAGTTTAATGATTATCACCATTAAAAATCAATCTTTACTTTCAGTTTGGTCTATTTTAGTAAAAGTTACAGTGATCATTTCCTATAATTCCACCATTAGCAAACTAGAATAATTCAGTGATTTTATTATTCTAAGTTTTCAAGGGTAATCCCGCCCAAGTCTGTGGTGCTCAAAGTGAAGGAGGTCTCAAGACCTTGTTACTGTTGTCCTACTCTATGCTTGATCAGAGTCAGGGATAAATAGAGTGAATCCTTTGAGGATTATTTTTATGACAGCAAGAAAAGGGAACAACAAAGGGCATGATGGTAACCCACAATCTACACAGTGAGGACACGAAGGGCATGGAGGGAATCCTAATACTAGTAAAGAAAGGGGATGGAGTGATTTTTTCCTTTTCCACACTCGAACTCTACACAACATCCCTACTTGATTTTTTTAGCTGTTACCCTACTCGACATCAACAATTATAGAAGGTGTAGTTTGAGAGATAGTTATTGATCCAGCCATTGGAGATCGTGCCCCTTACCCAAAACCATCTCACCCACTATCATCGGCAGATCAAGATCCTACAACTGTACAACCAGTCACTACAAAGGCAAGAGCCTTTCCATAGCTGCATCTATATATGTTCTTCCATTAGCTATATATTTGGAAAAAATTATGATAGAACATTCTTTGGATTATGCTTAACATCTATTTTTCAATTTTCTATTTCCTATAGTTTTCGGTTAATTTTATTCTATTTCTTATAGTTTTCAGCTGTTATTTTCTTGATTTTGTTTAAATTTCATAGAGATGAGAGGGGCTACTAGCTCTACTAATTTTTCTATGAATTTTTTGCCTAATTCTTCATTTAGGACCAGAGATATCTAGTTCTTTCAATTAATTTACAGTGTCTGCATTCATCTGTTTCTTCTGTTTCTGCATTAAATTACATTTTGCTATTAAAGATTCTTATCTCCAATTCTATTCAAAGAGCCAAGACTTATGTTAAAGGTGTCTAATCTGGATTAAAATCTTGGTCCTCCATCAGAAAACAATAACTCTCCTTTTTTATTATCGATATTCATAAAGTATCGCTAGGGTTTATAATAACCAGAACATCTAAGAACAAAAAATATATATATTGTTTTACTAACCCCAAAACATGTATTGGGAAGGTATTGGTAGTATCTGATCTCAAAGAAGATTTAAAACAATTGAAATTTTCTAATAGTTCACATTTCTGTTAAAAATGATAGATATTTCAACATGAATTAATAGAAATTTCAAATTGAATAATGCATGTAGAATGTGAGGTATTTAGTCATAATGTTTCAAAGTATTTTAGTCTGGTGTGAATGATATACACACCTATAACTATCGAAAAGGATTCATAAAGCGAGAGTGGAAACATTAACATCCAAATACGAGTAGAATGATCTATGAACTCTTTACAACCATTACCAAAGATGTTTTGGAAGTACAATAATGGGGAAAGCAAGATACTGAGAGGGGGGGGGTGAGTCAAATCTTAAAACTTAACAACTAAAAACAAATTGATCCACATTTATACAAATAAGAATTTAACCTAACATTAGATAGCATCAACAACATGAAATATATAGCTCATAACACAAAATTTTGGTAACCCAAAAACCCAAATAGGTAAAACTAGGGTGGGGATGACACCCAAAAAATCTTCACTGCTACATAAATAAAGTGTGCTTGTTAGGGCTAAAAGAGTTTGATTACAACATGCAATCTACCTGGTTAAAGGTCTATTCAGTTAAGAACTAAAGATCGTTACAATCTACCTTGTTAAAGTATTTCAACTTATAGTAAAGTAAGCACTTGGCTAAGAGATTTAAAATGCTCTGCTAGAACCACTCTATTAAGAGATTTCACCTGATACACCTATTAGAATGTTCCAAGTAGTGATCCTTCATTATACACTCAGATGTTGATGATGGATCTTCTCTTTCCAATACCTTATGTGATCTCACAATCTGATATGTCTTTACTCTACTTTTCACTGCTTTGTCATTCTCCTTGATCTAGGATTCTTCTCAAAATGACTTACTGTTCATCTCTCAAGAACAACTACCCTTCTCTCACAAACTGTATATCTCTCACTCTGGTTTTCTAGGGTTAGAATCAATCTTATATGTCATTTTGGATCTGGCAGCGAGATCTAGATCAACGATCACAATCTATAGTTTATGCTTCCAATGCATTTTGATTTCCTGATTGGCTCCATGCCATGAATAGTATAAAACAATTAAAGGCATAATTAACTTAGTAGAAAAATATTAAATGCATACAAATGTCACCCCAAATCTCATACAAGTTAGCCTAAACATTTTAGATAAAAGTTTGAATCAATTTTGACATGTATGCAAAAATTGTTATGCTCAGCACTTAACATCTCTATCGCTCAGCACTTAATATTCTACTTGGCTCGGGATGATGTAACTCGGCAACCTAAAACTTACTTGGCAATAATTCTTGGCCTTGAATGTTTAGCTTGACCACAGTGATAACCAACTAAAAATTCCTAAGTAAATGACTAAGTATAGGTCACTAATCATCAACAAAACTTAGGGATTAACAATCTCCCCTTTTGATATTAGTGGCAAAAACACACTTATCATTTCTATTCATTCCATCAAAAATGTTTTTTAAGTACACAATGTACTCCCCCTAGGAATGTACATCATACTACATACAAAAAATTTACAAAGTATAGATGCCTTTAAAAAATATTTATAAAGATACCTTGTACTAATCTGCTTATGTTGTATCCTTGTCAATCCTGTCAAATTCCCCCTTGTTTTTATCACTGATTGCAGGTGGGGTCAAGTTATACTTGTCCAAAAATTGTTTATGAAGTTGTAAGGTGGATGCAAATGCAATATCCCAACTATCCTTAACAAACTTCATAATCTCAATTTTGACTTCTAGCTCGACAGCTAGACTTACTAAACTTTATGTAGTGGAGAGATGAGAATCTCTCTTAACCAATTCATTTACAGATGAAATTTCTTTCTAAATTACCTCCAAATGAGGTATTAGGCTTGTCTAAATAGTAATCAATTTGGTCCTAATCTTACCATCTTCAGCCATGAGCTCGGCTATCCTCCTTTGTGCATAAGTCAACCAGTTTAAATATAAGGAGCTACTACTAGCATCCATACTCAGTGAACTTTGAGTTGATGTTAAGTCTAATTGAAATTTCTCTAAGGCCTATATATTATCCTTTGTGAATAATTCAACATCACATAACTTCTTATACAAATAATAAACATTTGTTGCAACTTCCTCCAAAATTTCTAAAAGAGAAGAAAGTTCAACCTACTTTACCACAATCTCTCCTGAGATTTTTTTGAGTACTTTGTTCTTGAATTTCCTCTCAGACCATTGCAATAGATTTTCATTAGCTTCAATGTTGTCATCATTTACCTTTTGCACAATATGAACTAACTGTTCAAGAATAGGAGCTTGAGGGTTTAAATCATCTTCTATGTCAAAAGGTTTTACAAATATGTCTTTGTTTTCATGTAACACTTGATTTTTCTTCTACTCTCTTTTCATTTCCTCCTATCTTTTCTTTCTATTGAGTAGATCTTGAAGAGTCTCAATCTTTTCATAAGATAAAACATTGGGATCCCATGGTGGAATCACAATAACTTCATCTAATGTGACATCGATAATTGGAGACTTCTTCCTCACAACTTTCCTCCTCTTAAATTTAGGGGAGCTATTGCTCGGCTTCATTTCTACAATACCTTTTTCTAGTTTTATTAGTAGTCATCATTGCATCTTTCAGTTCAGTCAAAATTTTATATTGATCAAGCATGCCTCCTTTAAGTACAGTGGGATTCGATGATGCAGAGTGTGGTAGATGTGGTAGATCAACCAACAGTTGCACTACCTCTTATTCTTTAGGCTCATTTTTAGTATCCTTTATCTCCTCACTACTATCTAGAACTGATTTCACAACCCCTA
Organism: Thuja plicata; assembly: GCA_018584345.1. Taxonomy (NCBI): domain Eukaryota; kingdom Viridiplantae; phylum Streptophyta; class Pinopsida; order Cupressales; family Cupressaceae; genus Thuja; species Thuja plicata. Next base: position 260,932 of record MU228419.1, on the reverse strand, counting down.
AAATAGGTGAATGTTGTGTAATTACCTCTTGTTCATTTATTTTCTCCTTTTCTGCTTCTTTTTGAGCATCTTTCTCCTCATGTTCCTTTTGAGTTCTCTCTTCATCTTCCTCTATACTATTCTCTGCTTTAGCCTTAGTTTCCTTAATAGGTTATTCTATGGTTGAGTCCCTCAGCTCATTCTGATCCTCCGCACCCAAATTTCTAGAGTCATCAATTGTTACATCAATTGGACTGCCAATTGTCAGGTCAATAGTGTTAACTGTCATTGTTTGTCCTTGTGCTTCTTCTCCAGTCTTGTTAGGCTTAGTAGAAATTTGAACTATTGATTTTTGTGGTATAGGGGTGGTTTCAATTTCTTTAGCCTTTGGCTCAGTTGTTCCTTCATTAGTCTTTTTCTTTTATGGAGAAACCAATCCAAAGATTTCCTTCTAAATCCTAGTACTTTAATGTACTATCTCTTCAATATCATTTTTCAAGATAACATAACCTCTTTATTTAGGTATGAATTTATTCTTATACTCTTCAACAAATTTTTCTCTCTATTTCTTAGTCAGCTAAGGATTGACTTGAGCTAATGTGCCTTCTCTTATTTATCTCTCAGTTGTGAGTGCAAATTCCCATTTGCCTGATAGAAACTCATATAACTCACTAGGGACATTGTTTCCTATCTCTATAGGAGTTAACTTGAAATTACACAACATATCTAGAAGAGATTCCTGGACCTTATGTTTATCTTCTACCCTCAATTTTTCATACTTGATAAACTTAAAACCAAATAACCCTAAAAAATTTCTTAAATTCTCACATACCTCATTAACACCTATGGGTCTCTTGAATGGTGCTATTGGTATGTTGCTGGGTTCATTAGTTTTAGTCTTGTTTTCATCACTTTCTGGATCCAAATTAAATTCCTTCTTGGTCTCTTAACTTGTAGGCTTAGCACAGCCTTTGTTGCAAATTTTTTCTTTGATCTAGAATAACTCTCTCCAACCTTCTTTACATAAACTTTTTTTTTCTCTACTGGTGATGTGGTAGCAGATGCCCTTATCCTTGGATGATTTGTAATGGGAGGGGTAACTCTAGGTTTTTCTTTACTTGGCTTGGTTACCTCAGCTACTGTTGGTTTCTTACCTTTTTCCTTAATAGTAATCTCTTCTTCAGATTCACTGACTTCTACTTCTTGTTCTTTAGATACATCTTCTCCTTGTCCAGTAGATATGTCTAGAGGTGCATCCTCTAGCTCCTCATCACTCGGCCAGCCAACCATCTTTTTTAGGTTTTTCACAAACTTTTTCCTCTTTCTCTCCATGGTTCTTGCCTTAAGATTCATGTATATCTTTTACTTAGCTTCATCATAATTTCCAAATCTTTATGATTTAGTATCAATCTCCTCTACTAGGAGTATTAAAATAGTTGTCGATGTTTCATTGATGTTCACTTCATAGGGAAATGGCTCCAGCCATGATACCCTAGGTGTCACAGCCTGAATGTAAGTGTAGTCTGTATCAACTAGGAAACATATCTCTTCATAGTGCTCTTCCACAAGTGAAATTCGAATTCTAGTCCTCAACCTCATTCTCTTTTTGAATTCCACAAAGTAGTTTCCCATAATACTATTTAAGTTATTGCCTAATTTCTGAATATATTCACTAAGCTATATAGTAATAGGTCTATCCTTCTTCCAAACAATATTTCCCAGTGTAAGAAATGACTTCTGTACATAGGAGAATATACAAACTAGCAAAGAGCCAAACTTACATGATGATATTTTAGATTTTCTGATAGATAGTAAGTTCTCAGCTAGTTGTGTCAATTGTAGCTCGACAAGGTCATAGGTGTGATTCTTCTTGACTATCTTCCATGCTGGGTCGATGACTATGAAAGGAACACTATCTAGTTTTCTTGACTGATAGAACTTGTGTGCAATTACTCTCACTCCAATGTCAAGTTCTAAATAATCAGTTGTAGAGATAGTCATACCTCTGTTATTCCAGATAGCTCCAGTGTTAACAGCTATCTCTTCTTTGCTTTGATCTCTCATTGTTCGTTTACCACTGATAACAGAATATCTAGTTACTCGATGAATAATATTTTTTATGATCCTAACTGGTCCATTTTCCAGCCATATATGCATATTATGACCTCGGCTTAGAACAACCTTGATCCATTCATTCTTCAAGTCTGATGGAAAATCTAGGGTACGAGTTAACCCTTTGTCAGCTAAATGCTTGAATTCATCTTTGAGAATTCCATTTTCACATAACTTGTTGGAGGATTTCCTCAATTTGTTATCACCTACTTTGCTAATTTTAACCATGTAATAGGATCTAACATCATGGATCATAAGTACCTTTGGTGGGATTGATGAGAGAGATCTGTTCAGATTACTTAAAATTGTGCTTTTGGGAATGGCTCGAAAGTTAGGTGGTGCACATGCATTACTTCTTACTAACTTAATTTGTTTCAACTCCATCTCCATTCCTTTGACTAGTGCACAAGAACTTGTAGCCATAATCTCTAACATTAGGGCTTGATAATGAAGAATAGGGTACCTTGGCAAGTAACACTTTTCACTGTTCAACTTAGGGTTACCGACGGCACGCTGGCAAAATTTTCAAAACAAACTGTACTAAGATCAATTCTACAATTTCTTCTACCGCTCTGTGAATGATAAAAATCACAAGGTAAAATGAACAATAGACTGTTTTTCCTTATATAGACTCAAAAGGTCAAGATAGGTAAGAAATAAATATTATACCCATTAGGTTAGTGCAAGCCAACTATCATTGGCTGACTAACACAACTTGCATACCACTCGGCTTACCATACTCGGCCATCACACAACTTGCTCGACCAACCAAATTGGAACCTATAGTGCAGATAACTCTTCTCGGCACTTGTCACAAACATGTCTTGGTCCATCTTAACATATGCAGATATGGACTTTTGAACATTTACATATAAGGAACTTCTGTAAGATTTGAGATTTAAATGCAGTTCCTTACATACCACAATTTCTCAATTAGAGATTGGATCACCTGATCCATTGGATTGGGTGACCTTGGCTTCAGTAGATTCACTGATGCTCAACTCTGTTTTCCTTACCCATGTCTAGTTCATTTGTGATCTTATTTCTTCAACAGTAGGAGCAGGAACTCTTGTTCTACACTCTCTCTTAGTGTGACCTATCTTGAAACAACTAAAATAGACTAAGCTTTCATTCATCCAACTCTTAGATTTCCCTCTGAAATGTGTCTTTAAGAAATCTTCAAGTGCATGTCCATATTCTTCACAGTAATGACAACTCTACCTTGTATTGTAATCCCATTTGTAAGTGTTGCCTTTCCTAAATGCTTTTGTTTGTGTCTTTGATGTCCATTGTTGTTTAGCATTGGATCTGCAGTCTTGTGCTTTATGACCATGTTTCTGACACTTATAACAATAACTATTAAATCTTGGTTTGGGAGGTGCCTCACTTGCTTCAGCCCAACATTCATATGCTTTATGTCCAAATTTCTTGCAATTAAAATAGTAACCATTGAACTTAGGGTTAGGATTGGACTTACCTTTCTTGGTTTGGTAAATTTTTTGTGTATGACCTGGTTTTCCATAACAGTGGTAAACAAGCTTGTTGTGCTTTGTCTTTGCATTCCTCCTTTCACCATTCTTAGATGATTCTCCTTTCTTAGCAGATGTTTTTGGTTCAGTGTGACCTAATCCAGAAGAATCCTTTGGCCTCCTTGATGTTTCCATTATATTCTCAAAATTGGTCAAAGCTTCATTAGGTTTATTCAACCTTTTATTAAGTTCCTTCTTAGATCTCCAATCATCTTTCAATTGATTGTTCTCAAATCTCAGATTCATCATTTCCATATCTTTCCTACTAATCTCCTTATTTGAAAGTAGTAGTTGATTTTCCATGTGAACCTGATTTGCACATCATGTTTCCTTTCATCAAGTCTAATAGTTATCACTCTTTTATCTTCTTCTGCTAGAGCTTTGTCATCTTCAGCTTTCTTCTTTTGTTCCACTACTTCACATAGTCTTACTATCTACATTTCTTGTTCTCTTTTCAAGTTTCTGACTTCTTCACATAGTGCATTGTTCCTTTCCAGTAGATCTGCAATTGCTGCAACGCTCTCAGTAGAATCTCCATTCTGAAATAGTTTTGATGTGTCATCTTCTTGGTAATGAGTATCATTCATTTGTTTGGCCAAATCTTTCCTAGCTCTTAATGATTTCTTCAATTCCTATCTTTCTATCTCAAGATGATGTAATACTAGTTGAATCTCGATCTTCTGATTCTCAATGACTTTACCCAACTTGTAAACCTCCATCTCAAGATCTGTACTCACAAGCTGATTAAAAGCTTTTGTAATTAAACTATGCTCTGATACCAATTGTTGGAAGTACAATAATGGGGAAATCAAGATACTGAGAGGGGGGGTGAATCAGATCTTAAAACTTAACCACTTAAAATAAATTAATCCACATTGATACATATATGAATTTAACATAACATCTAACAACATCAACAACATGAAATGTATAGCTCATAACACAAAAATTTTGTAACCCATAAACCCAAATAGGTAAAAATGGGGTGGGGATGACACCCATAAAATATTCACTACTATAGAAATAAAGTGTGCCTATTAGGGCTACAAGAGTTTGATTGCAACATGCAATCTACCTGGTTAAAGGTCTGTTCAGTTAAGAACTAAAGATCATTACAATCTACCCTGTTAAAGGATTTCAACTTACAGTAAAGGAAACACTCAGCTAAGAGATTTAAAATGGTCTACTAGAACCACTCTGTTAAGATATTTCACCTAATACACTTGTTAGAATGTTCCAAGTAGTGATCCTTTGGTATGCACTCAAATGTTGATGACAGATCTTCTCTTTCCAATACCTTCTGTGATCTCACAATCTGATATGTCTTTACTATACTTTTCACTACTTTGTCATTCTTCTTGATCTATGCTTCTTCTCAAAATGACTTATTATTCATCTCTCAAGAACAACAAACCTTCTCTCACAAACTGTATATCTCTCACTCTAGTTTTCTAGGGTTAAAAGAAATCTTATATGTCTTTTTGGATCTGGCAGTGAGATCTAGATCAATGATCAAGATCTATAGTTTATGCTTCTAATGCATTATAATTTATTTATTGGCTCCATGCCATGCATAGTATAAAACAATTAAATGCATAATTAACTCAGTAGAAAATATTAAATGCATATAAATGTCGGCCCAAATCTCATACAAGTCGGCCTAAACATTTTACATAAAAATTTGAATCAACTCTGACAGGTATGCAAAAACTATTCTTCTCGCCACTTAACATCTCTGTCGCTTCGCACTTAATATTCTACTCAGCTCAGCATGATGTAACTCAAAACCCTAAAACTTGCTCAGCAATGTTGCTCAACCTTGAATGTTTAGCTCGGCCACAGTGATAACCAACTAAAACTTCCTAAGTAAATAACTAAGTGTAGGTCACTAATCATCAACAAAACTTATGGATTAACAAGATGTTGAATGCATCTTTAATAGTTATAGGTTCAATTTCACTAAGAAAACATGTACCTTTGATTTGGTTCCTTTTCATTATACCTTATGTCTGATCTCCAATTATTTTCTCAGGTGCATGATGCCTTCTAACATAATTTGCAAATATAGGTTCCTTCCTCTTTGATTCTGGGATTGATCCACTATGTTCACCATTCTTAAATAATATGTTATGTTCTTATGTCTAATACTCAGGTTCCACTGTCTGAGACTCAGGTTCCTCTGTCTGTGACTTGGGTGCCTTTGTCTGTGACTCGGTTCCCTTTGTCTATGACTTGGTTTCTTTAGTCTGAGACTTGGTTCCCTCTTTCTATGACTTGGCTTCAACAATTAGAAAATCATGTTGCATAGGTTTCAAAAAGGTTTGTGCTGATGAATTCAGTGGTTGACAGGGTTTTTGGCTAACCACCATTTCCTATGTCATAGGTATAGTATCAGGTTCATAATACACAAATTTCTTGTAGTGCCCAGGATCTTTAATAATTTATTCTTCATTTCTATTTGCAAAGTCATTAATCTTTACATGCACACTTTCTATGAATTTATGAGTAGTAAGATTTAAACATTTCATTGCTTTGATTTTGTAGGAGTGGAGTAGGAATATACCTTTATCACCTTTTACATCAAAATTTCAATTTCTTGCTTCCTTTAGGATGTAACATTTACTTCAAAATACTTTGAAATAATGAACATTAGGTTTATAGCCATACCATAATTCAAAAGGTGTCTTCTCAGTGCCTTTGTTCAGTTGAACTCAGTTCAAGGTGTGAATTGCACTATTGATGGCTTCCTTCCAGTAGTTGGTAGCAACATTCTTTTCAATAATCAAGTTTCTTGCACAATCCATAATGGATCTTCTCCTTCTTTCTGCTATACAATTTTGTTGTCATGTACCTAGGGTAGATACTCGTCCCTTGATTCCTCTTTCATTGCAGAATTCATTAAACTCATTAGAAATGAATTCTCCTCCTCTATCAGATCTTTGGCATTTAAGTTTCTTTCTTATTTCCTTCTCAACTTTGGCAAGGTACCATTTGAACTTCTAAAAAGCTTTTGATTTTTCTCTGAGAAACATAACAATCATCATCCTGGAATGGTCATCAAAAAATAGAATGAAATAATTCTCACCTATGTAACTTTTTGTTCCAATTGGTCCACACAAATCAGTATGCACTAATTCCAAGACTTCTTTCGTATTGTGATTCTTGCTGTTGAAACTATTTTTTCCCATCTTCCTTATTTGAAAATGTTTGCATATTGCCAATTCAAGTTTCTTCAAAATAGGAATACCTCTTACTCTTTTTTTCTTGACTATGCTTATCATGTTATAAAATTCACATGACACAAATTTTTATGCCATAACCATCTTTCTTCTACTTGTGCAATAAAACATGAAATTTCATTGAGATCAAGATAAAATAGATTACCTTTTGTTTTCTTGTCAGTTCCAACTAGGTTTCCCTTACAATTGTGTGTGAGAAATTACACCTTCATAAAATTAGGATTATAAACTACATTTCTATGGAAAGAAATACAACAATTTAAACTAAGAATTTCAATTAAATCCATAAAATCTTATGGTTCCCTATCTAAGCTTTGTTAAGAGAGCTCTCAGCCTTAATCTCTCTCAAGGACAATCTTAGAATGCAAAATTTAAAGATAAAATGCCTAAATCTAGCTCAAATTATCAAGATGATATCGAATTATAACTCAAATGCTCATGATATACTCCTCAAATCAACAATTTTCTTCTACAAATGATAAAAATGCTTCTCAATTTCTCACAAATGCTCTCAATTGCTCACAAATTGCCTATAATAAGGATGTTTTGCACTTGAATTTCTAGGATATCAAATGCATAGAAAATGGCTTGTATTTATAGAAAATTCCCAAAGGTACGGGGTAGAGTGAATTAACCATGGGTTAATACTTGGTTTTGTTTGATCCCTCAAATGGTTTCAAATGTGGGGACCATTTAAATGGTTGTCCTCAAAGGGTGGGACAAGAAGACAAAATACTCAATTCTCATTGGTTGATCAAATTGACTTGAAAGAAATTAGGATTTATTTAATTCAATCATTTAATTAAATTATCCATGTAAGGGTGAATGGGTTGGATTTGATTTTTGATTTAAAGGTATACAATTAATTGATTAAAATCAATTATATAATTTGATTGATCCCTTTTTAGGCTTGAATTTGATTATTTGATTTCATTATTATTTAATCCTTTGATTTTAATTTTATTTTTTCCAATTTTCTTGATAAATGTCCATTTGAATGATTTTGATCCATTTTGATGCATTTTGATGAGATTTGGGGCAATTGGCTGAGATTTGCAGATTTGGATGATTAAGAAACACCTTGTCAATTTTAGGTGTCTACAAATGCCCCTCTTTGAATTGATGTGTGAAGGGCATTGACTCAAAGAAAACTTGATGTCTTAATCATTTATTTAATATTGATTGCTTGATTGATTAACTAATGCAAAACCTGATATTGATGATTTGATGCAAAACCTGATGTGAAGCTTGATGCAGAACTTGATGTGAAATGTAATGTGGAATGTCCCATTGATAAAGTTTGAATTTTTAATGCCCCAGATTTGATATAAGTTACAATGTTGAATCCCAGTTTGATGAATGATGATGCCCCCTCAGAAATGAAAACATGTTGATGTGCAAATGTCAAAAATTTGATGAAACTGATGAAGAATAGATCCAAGATGATTTCATTTCTGATAAACAATGATGCAAAAAAAGATGTCAGAAGATGCCCCAGTGTGTAGAATATGTAATTTAGTCCCTCTGGGTCAAAGAAAACTTTCAAAATTAGGGTAAAATAGCTAAAATAGGTTGAAAAGCCCAAATTTACTATTCATTTTCATTTTTACCGTTGATATTTTGCTATGATCCCATGATGATTGACAATGATGGTGGTCCCCATTTGAGAGCATCCGTTCAAGAGAAGTCACCATTATCAGAGACCTCCTGACTACAGGCCTCTAGTGAGTGATTTTACCCTTCCTAGTGCATTTATTGCTCATTTTAATAGAATTTATTGCAATTTTTAATGCTTTTTAGATAGATGTTTGAAAAATGCCACATAGGAAACTTTAAAAGCCTCCTAGGTTAGTTAAAAGCCACTTCCATGTGTTTTAAAGCCGCGTTGGAGCAATCAAGAGCCACCTAGGACTTAGGTAAAAAATTACAACCCAATTAATTTTGTGCCGACCATGAAACCCTATCATTTCAAGGCTACCTAGGACAATTTGAAAGCCGCCTAGGACTTTAAAAGGCTACGTGCTTTGTTAAGTGCCACCTCCAATGATTAAAGTATTATGTATGAGATGTTCAATGCCATGGGGATAAAAAGATGCATACACTTATTCAAGTGTTTCCTCCAAGAAAATTTGAGAAAAACTAAAAATAGACAGGATAAGATTGTCATCGATTGAACGCTTAAAAGATGTGATTGGTATCAAAGAAAGAAAATGTGATTCCATGATGTCACTTAGTGTTTAGGATATTAGAAAAATCATGTTAATGGATGTTTGATATGCCAATCAGATTGATTAAAATGATGCCAAATTGATCCCTTCTCAAGATCTAGAGGTTAGGAACAATAGGTTGATGTGCTCAAAATAGAGAAAGGATAGATTTAATGTGTTTGATTGACTTAGAATGATCCACCAATAGAAATACTAATATAATTCACTTTGTTTAAAAATGTAGGAACATTACTGTAAGTTGTGAGTACAGGGCGTAGTTTCTTGGATCTTTATTTAGTTGATGAGCTTACTCCTCCTAAGAGTCATACTATCAAGATATGTGGTCTCAATTTCCTTCTTGATCTCCCTCAGTTTCATCTGAACCAAGGTTTGCTAACAGCTATGGTAGAGCGATGGCACTCTGACCATAACACTTTCCATCTACCCCTCGGCGAGATGACTATCACGCCATAGGATGTATACAGATTATTGAGGATCCCGACTCATGGAGACTGGGTATACTATGATTTAGTTTATGATGGAAACGTATGCAGACGGGTGTTCAGAGATAACACCATTGAGAATGATTGCATTACTTGGGCATAGTTTTCTTTGTTTCCTACATTGCTAGCGTTACTAGGAGCAGTTATCAGAGGAGTATTTCTTCCTAATAGGAGAGGTCATGGCTTTGTAGTCAGATGGGGCCATATATTGGAGGACTTGATTGCACATCCTTAGAGATTTGACTGGGGTTCATGTGTGTTAGCCCAGATTTATCATGATTTACATAAGATTGTATATAGGTGCAGCGCATCTATTTCAGCAGGTGTAGTTCTTTTATAGCTATGGACTTGGGAGCATATCCCTATTACCAGACCAGTCTCAGCACAAGTGCAGGCCTGAGGATATCCATATTATTTTTTGTACAATGGTATGCTTGTCCAGCATCATCTGGGCAAGGTTGAGTTTTGGCGCCGTACTATCGATGACATCGATTAGGTCGTATGGAGACCATATTTTAGTTGCGAGAGATGGTGAGAGGATGATGATGAGTTGCCTTATATGTTTTTCCCTCGGTAGATGATTTTTCAATCACCAATATGTATAGAGACATGTTTCTTTGAGAGAGTGCTCCGTTAGTATGGCTGAGTACAGGATATGTTCAAGGTATGGAACTTTATTCTAGGGTACAGGTAAAGAAATCCATCTGGGGAGCTCAGGTTGACTATCAGTATGAATGTTCACACATTGATCAGCTTGGATTTGTGAGATTGGATCTTATGACACATGTAGCTGATGCAGGGATGTCTGCTAAGTATCGAGAGTGGTTCTTACGAAATCGCTTTGTGAGATTTACACATCTAGTTGAGCCCATTCTGGATTTTGATGATCTATTTGATGATTTTGACAGTGGTGGTGATGATGATGATGATGATGATGATGATGATGATGATGATGATGATGATGATGATGATGATGGTAATGGAGATGGTAGGAGTACTCAGAGATAGAGGGTTCAAAGAGCTCCAAGGGTATAGAGAGTTGCAGGACCTCAGATGCGGGGTGGTCATGTTATAGGTCAAGGTAGTGGATTTGGTTAGCCTAGACAAAGGTGAGTGTAGGCTCAAGCACCTCCCTAGAATGTAGGCTCTTAGCAGAGTTAGTGCAGAGTGGGATAGACACAGACACAGACACAGATGATTCAAGGCTACTAGATAGGTTCTTCCATGGGTTTCATTATAGGGACAAGGTCCACAGAGACCTCCATCTCCTTAGAGACAAGCTCCTCAGGTAGATCCATAGAGTAGCATAGCACCGGTGATACCACAGGTTCCTTTAGCACCATAGGCACTTCAGGCCACTAAAGCATCATAGGCACCTCTAGTTACTCCTATTGTCGATAGATTAGTTTAGGATGTTTATGGATTAAAGGCAGGGATGACTGAAGTTACTAGTCGGTTGGAGCATGTTACGACTATGTTGCAGCAGTTCTTGGCTACTTTAGCTTAGTTACCTACCAGTGCTAGTACTAGTCAGGCACCACCGTCTACATAGGATAGATCAGGTGATAGGGATCCTGATGGAATAGGAGGTTTAGGTATAGGTATCACAGGAGATGGATCAGGTGCCCCTACTAGGTCATGAGATAGATAGGGGTCTGTGATATCCAGATATTGTATTGATGTATCATGTGGATTTTTTATGAGAATTTATGACAGATGGATCACTTTGTTGATGTATCTTTGATATAAAGATTTTCTATAGACATTTGATGATGGACATTTATTTATGATGATCTTCCATTGATTCCCCTTTGATGGTATTTTTATGAGATTTCTTTTATGCATAGCTACATGATTCTATGATGCATTTCTTTCTATTATGCTACGGATGCAATCTCTTAGAGTAGGAAATAGATAGATGGATGCAAATGATGTTAATGCAACTTATTTCTATATCATTTTCTGATTTTATCATGATGTATGATTGAATGCAATGCAATGATATGGATGCAATAATTAGTGCAAATGGTAATATGAATGCAACTATCGTTTTGGGATTTAATGTATGCAACTTTAATTTATGAAATGCAATTTCTAAATGATGATATGGATAAATGACTAATGATTAATGTTTATTTTCTTTGCTTATCTCTTGATATAAATATATAATGAATAATGATTAATGCTATGAATGCAAAAGATAATCTCATATTAATGATTTGAAACCATGGAATTGATTTATAACCCCATTAATGATGAACCCCCTTGATTTTGTAAATTTGCTAAAAATAAATCTATTAAGCTAACATCCCAATGCAATTAATCTAAAATGAAAATTCAATGCACCTAATTGTCCTTGAGGTTTGTGAAATAAATGCAAACAAAAATATATTTTCATCATTAAGCATTGTGGAACTAAGAGTTGATACAATCATTACTGGTGCCACTGTGACCATAAGATTATGAATATGACTTTCATCTCATTTGGTAACCTTCTGCGAAACCGAGTACAAACCTCACTAGTTGAATGACCAACTCTAGGAGTATGAATACTGGTTTAGTCAGATTCAATGTTGCAAGTGGATGTTGGCATTAAGATATTGAAGATCTAAATAGCCAAGGTATCCTTTTGCATAAACAAACATAGTTTCACCCTCCTTCCTATATGAATTTCCTCAATGGTTTTTTGATGACCATGTCATTAGAAAAATTCACACAAGCTAAAGAATCTTCCTCAAAATAGTCACACGGAAGTTAAGAAAACATCATGTCGTCATCATGGCCAATGTAGTTGAAACATCATCGATGTAGCTAAAAAGACATGACTCAAAAAATTCATTGAAAAACTCATCAAAAATTCCAAGTGTTTTGAAATGTATCAATATTTTCAAAAAGAATTCCAAACATTCTGATCATTTAAGGTTTTGTCAATTTTTACTCCTAATAAAATAAGTCAATGAAGCTCAAGGATCATGTTGTAGGATCAAACTGTTTAGGGTAGAACAATGATATCCATCAAAGGTCCCAAAATATCTCTCTTCTCAATCTGAAAATCTGCTTCTGATGTGTGACCAAATTTGTGCACTTTTGAGTCCACTTAGTACCAAAATTCATGATGTTTACCCCAAATGATAAATGTAACCAATGTAAAACTTAGGGAAAAATGAAACGTAGAATGCAACAATGCAGTTGTGAGACTTTATTATGACTTATGCATAAATCACAGATGCAATGAGGATATGGATAAATGAGATGATGAAATGCAATATGTACAAATGTGAGTAGGAAAGACCTAAGGGACAAATGGCACCTATTTCCAGGTTTTCACCTTTTGGGATTATTGCTTTTTCTTTTTGCTACCAAGGTGCCTATTGCTAGGTT
>MU228419.1:163211-207798 GCA_018584345.1 Thuja plicata | reverse complement strand
TTGCATTGGTGGTTTTCCCAAATTGGGTTTCCACGTTATATCTGGTGTTACTTGTGTTACTTGTGTTCATGTTATTTGTTTTATGCATGTCAATCACTGTGAATGTTTAAAGAACATAATAAGTAAAATTACCGAGTTACAGCAGTTTATATCTAAGACATCTAAAGGACTTGTGGATTTATTTTTGTGGTAACTGATTCACCCCTCCCCTCTTAGTTACTCCATCCATATTTCCAACATTCTTTTCTTAGAAAATATAGTAAGATCATCCAAATACATACCAATTATTTTGTTCTTCATATCACTGAAGGTAAGGTCCTTACCTCTCTAAAAGGTAGCTCTAGCATTGATTACTCTAAATGGCATTCTGTGGTACGTGAAGGTGCCCCATGGAGTCATGAAAGTTGTTTTATGTTGGTCTTCTTTCTCAACTTCAATCTGGTTATACCCTGAGAATCCATCTAACATAGACATCATTTTAGCTCTGGCCATGATCTAAAATAAATCATCCATATTGGCGAGTGCATAATTGTCCTTCAAGGAGGATTGATTAAGATTTCTGAAATCAACACAAATTCTTATCTCTCCATTCTTCTTCCTCATTGGTACTATATTTTCTACCCAAGTACAATGGTGGATAGGGTATATGATCCTTTCTTTGAGTATTTTCTCAACTTCCCTGAATATAGCATTAGAAACTTTGGGGTTGTAATTCCTTTGTTTCTTCTTGAATGGAGTTGCCTTAGGTTTCAAAGGGATCTGGTGTTTGAATTTCCCATTCATAAAACTCTTCAAATCTTCATAACTCTAGGAGAAAACATCTTGGTATTATAGGAAGAGTTTCATGGCCTCAATCCTTTCCTCTTTAGTACAACATTTCTCGATGTTGATCATCTTGGGATCCTTCTCAGTTCCTATGTTCATTCCCTCGTATTCACTAGTAGTAGGACCTCTCTCGATTCTCTTCTTCTTCATAAAGGTATCATGCCTATTAAAAATCTTCTGAAGAGTGACCAAATGGGGAGCAATGATGTTTCCTTGTAACTAGATAACATCAGACTTATCTTTCTTCTACTTGTACTGATGATCTCCTTTAGTTTTTTTAGGATCATCTTTATGGAAGTCACCACCACTTTCCAAAAAGAGAAGGAGGTTTTGGTCATCTTCAAACACTTGCCAAACCTCTACATTATCAGGCAAAGATGGTTGATATACAATGTCTACTTGGTACTTCCTATCTTTGAATTCAGGGTGAGGGAGGAGTAGCGACGCTAAAATGGCCAAGGAGTCTACCTTGGAATTTAATTCTCTCAGCATGGATTCAAGAAAGAATGCATCTAGTGCCTCTATTTCATCCCATACTCTATTTATATAATTTTTTAATCTATTTTTTTTACGGAGTATTGATTCTTGACTTGGCGCACGATCAACTCAGCATCACCATGAGCTCTTAAAATAATCACACCTTTTTCCTTTGCTGCAATGATCCCTAATAGGAGGGATTCATACTTGGTACTATTTTTGGTGTTCCCAAACTCCAATTTGTAAGCCATGGGCTCACATACTCCATTAGGTGATATCAAGACCAGACCTACACCAGATGATGACAATGCATAACTGCCATCAAATTCAAGAGTCCAAATCTATGGTGGCATTTCTTTAGCGTGAAATTTATTTTCCTCTTCTCCGAGTTCCATTTTTCTCATCGAGATCACTAATAAATAGCATATAGTTACCAAATTCCATTTCTTTATTAAAAATTTGGGCTTTAGGGTTGTCGGATTTCAACACTGCAAACTTATCTTTCTCCTCAAGAACTAGTTTCATCATTTTATTGCCCACTGGGATTAAAGCTTGAGACCAATCCATCTTTATCTCTCCTCCTAGGTCTCTGCAAAAACTCTTGCTTAACAAAAAACTATAACAAGTGGGTATATTAGCAACAAGAGTTGTTAGCAACAACTTCTTCTTAGGGTGTTCCGCTAGAGGTACTTGAGCATCTTTAATTTTCCCAACAAGGGGTACTTTATTGGAATCCATAGAGTAACACCTACCATGGGCTTTAGTGAGAGTAAGCCCTAAAGCTTTAGCCAGAATCTATTATTCAATTGCTCAACTTGCAACCATTAATATATAATGACACATAGAATGGGTCAAACTTCTGGCCTAGGAAAGTGGCCAAAATAGAAGGTTCCCCTTGATTATTTGATTCTTCAAATATAGACTCATTTTCTATAATAGTCATGACATTTTGGTTTAACTCTTGATTTCCTTCTTTACAATAGTCTACTAGCTTTTGCAATTCTATGGGATTAGACTTAAGGTAGTCTATAGGAGAAATTTGAATTCAGGAATCTCTACTGAATTGAATAATATCAAAAGAGCTTTGCTCCTTACCTGGTTCCAGAATTCTCACTCCTTGATTGGCTTCCTTAGAATATGAAGTAGATGTTTCATTATTTTTAAGAGGAGGTGTTGAAGCAGGGCTTCTATCCATCTGACTCCGGGTAGAGACTATATCAGAGGACCCTGTTGGTTGCATTCCTAGTTCTGGTGTTTACCCTAAAAAAAAATTATATCTATATGACTGAGAACTAAACAAAATCTAAAAATGTGTCCAACGTTGCAAGGTCCCTGAGACAATTCCATGTTTTTAGGTCAAAATCTAGAGAGATGTTATAAAAGCACTATTTTAGGTTTCATTATGTGCAAAAGTGTTAAAAATTCCTAGATATGTTAATCTGGTTTTTATTTTCAAGTTACTTTTTGAAAATCTTAAGTTATAAATCAGTCTTGTGTTTTTTAAAGGTTAGTCGCCCAGTCTCCTAATGTTAAACAAATATTCCATTTCATAACAAGACTTAACGATTCACTTTGGTCAGGTTGTCTCTAAGAGGAAAAAGATATACCTTATAAGTCATGAGACTTAGTGATAAGCCTTGGTCCTGAAGTCTCCTAATGAGGAAAATATGATTTGGTGACATGGAGACAAATGGTTAAGTCGTGGTGTCATGCAGTATATCCTGCAATTAGAAAATTATCACGGGACTTAGCGATTCCTTCAGTCGTGGGGTCTCTAGATCAAAACACAGTTAGTGATAAATTTAAAAGCTTCAGATGCCATGTCTCTAGATAAAAGGTCATTTAAGTAAAAGGTTTAGAGACTAAAATATATGATTTTTGGGTAGTCGGTGGTCACACTTGATAAGTCAGCATCCTTTCAATGACTTGGAGAATAAAAAGCAAAGGTGAGACACATGTCCAAAATGAATAAAGCAAAAATGCATCAATTGCATGGTCTCCAAATGATTTAGGGTTTCAAGAATGTATTAAGTGACTTGGCGGAGCTGTTAGGTGCAGATGCAAATGAGATCAACGGTAGTCGCTGAGTCTCTATAAAATTTGCATAGAGTAAAAATATTCTCGTGACAATAAGATTAAGATTTAGTCACGTTGTCTCCAAATTGAATGATAAAATAAAGTTTCATAAACCTTGTTGCTAAGTCTCCAAAGGAAATATTAAAGAGTAGTTTTATTCAGCGATTGAGCAACTAAGGGTAGTTGTGGGGTCTCCAAATAAATTCAGAGTTAGGCTATTCTACTAGCGACTTGGATTCCTTTAGTCGCGTGATCACCAAGAGCAAACCATAGTTAAGCTAAGGTGAAGAGAATCATCTAGTCACTAGATCTCTAAAAGAATTGAGAGTTAAGGGGTTTGATCAGCGACAAGGAGATAATGCATAGTCGCTCGATCGCCAAATATGAAAATTGATATTAAATGGCAGTTGCTGACATGACAATATGAAAATTCATCATCAAATAGAAATATAGGAGATTAATGAATATGTGAAAAAGGTAGCTGAGATGTTTGATAAAGAGCCAATCATATCAAATTATGTGATTTTGTTCAAATTTTATAAGGGTTTTTTCTGAGTACTCATTTGAATTCGATATCCTGTCACATTCGTGAGCTACGGCTAGGAATTCAATTAATACCACAGCATGTAAACTTGAAGGCTGAATTGATTGATTCTTCAATGATTAGTTAAGTACTTTGTAAAATTACCATAAAGGGATGATCTTAGGTTTATTTTCATTCATCATACATCAAGAATTTTAGAGTGGAAAATTTGCTAGGTTTTCTATGTCTAAGAAGAAAGAATTGTTAATTCAGTAAAGTTTTTATCAATTTTAGAGTAATTATTCAGTTTTTAGAGATGTTGAATTATATTCAGTGCGCAGAGAAGGGTAAGGTGTCCTGAGAGAATATTTGTTCCAATATCGGTAAAAAAGAAGTGGAGAATAGAACAAAATGAGTAAAGCAGTTACTGTGGCATCTACCACTTGGAAGAGCGATGAGGTGCATGAAGATGCTAAGGGAAAGAGGAATTTCTCTGATGATTTTTTGAGGCTGTTACCTGGATCTACACAGAACAACAGGGAAAATGCCAACATATTGGCAGATGAATACTGCGATATTAGAGATGCCCATACACCAGGTTCTACCAGTTTTTCTCTTTACAATTTTTTTTATAAGAATGTTGATAAGGCCGTCAATATCAAACCCTTGGACTAATGGTTTGGCTAGGTTAATTGTCCCTGATGTCTTTTTAGATATAGACTTTTTTCTAGGTCTAGCAAACCATTATGACTCCTTGTCAAGGACAATTAAAAAGAATGATGGTACTACACTGTTAATTCTAAATAGGAATTCTTTTATGCAAGCTTTCAGTTTGTATAATACCATGTCCACTGAGATTAATATTATAAAGCAGGAGGAAACATATAGGTTACAGTCTGGGATAGCTAGGAATCAATTACAGAAACATATCCTTAAAGAGGTTAGAAACCACATTGTCCCTTTACCAAGAACTGTACCTTATTGTTTCAAGGATTTACATTTTTATATCAAATATAGTGCCTATGCTTTGTGTAAGGTGTTGGGTAGGGATGGAGGAGCTGAAAAGATAAATGCTGGTATTTTGATGATGGTTTTGGATTTACAAGATTTGCATTACAGCACCAGCTATGACTACATTCAGTACATCATTGATAGGATGCATGAAGGGTTTGTGGCCATACAAAAGAAGGATAAAGATCCCAAATTATTACATTATTCTATCCTGATGCATCTTTTATTGCACTATAATTATGGCATCATGGATGTAAACAATTTGAACCCCAATAGAATTTTTCATGACCGGCTTAATCCTGTTCAATTTTGGATCAAGATATGGAATTTCACTTCCAAGGACTGTGATTTCTATGGATTTGAGAATTGGACTATTTACCCTTTGATGCAAAGCTTGGGTGTCAACAAAACTAGACTTCCAGTGAAGGTATTACCACTGTTGAGACAATGTGAGTTTGTTGACAGGTGGGAAGGTGACCACAATTGGGGAGAACTATTTTTAGAGGAGAATTTCTCTATGATTAGAATGTATGGATGCACACATCCTCCCCATGTCCTACCATATCATGTTCCATCAACAGTTGCAGCAATGGAATTTTTTTGGCAACATTTGTTAACTGACAATGAACACTTTGCACCACATGGAAACGGGACATTAACCCCTAGGTAGTTCAAGGTCTTTCAGTTTATAATTGGCGAAGGTGCTATTGATTTAGTGAGAAAATGGTTGGAAAGCTATAAGATGGGTGTACCATTGTGTAGGTATATAGATCAAGAAGGATTCAGTGTAGGAGCTAAGAATCTCCTAACTCCTACCATACCAAATACATATGTGCATGGTTGTTGTGTGGAGGAGGATGCTACTAGGAATATAATTAATGAAGAAGATGTGAGAAATAGAAGAGAAAAAATCTAAGAGCTGTTGAATTTAGAAAAATAGATAAAAATAAATGGATTAGCATATGGAGGTTTTTACCCTGATTTTCCATATTTTGATAAAATCAAAGCTATGCTGGATAATTTTTACACTCTCTGTGAACAGTTGAATAGAGTCCTAAATGTAAAAAAGGGAGGTCAAGAACATGAATATTTAGAGTCTGAATATGAAAGTGAGTGTGAAGAAGAATATGTTAGTCCACCTCATATAGATCAACCACAACAAAATGTTGTAGAAGTGGTTCTAGAACAAGGGGAACATGGACACATTATAGATTTAACTAAAGTTTCTCAACCTGATGATATAGATGAGCCTGCTACCAAGAGGCAAAAAGTTGATCTTGGTCAGACATCTCATGATCAAGCTTACATAAGAAAAGAGAGAAAAAAGGATAAAGTAAGTGTTCTTATTCCTGGTAACAGAGTATATGATCATAATTTGAGAAAGGAAATCAGAAATGGAAAGAAATTCCAGCAAGAGGTAAAAGAAAACATAGAATTGCCTCTTACAACATGTATAGATGAGAGATTGATCCATCAGCAACAGTTCTTGGAAGATGATGATTTCATTAAAACTGATGAATTCAAAGATTTCCTTAGATGGCGAAAGAAGGAAGAGATCAGAGAGAAATTGAGAATAGTTGGTGAAGAAGCTGTGACAAATGAGGCTCTTTTGGCTCTACAAGAATATGATCTTGAAACTGAAGACATTACTCTTGAGCAAGCTAGAAAATTAGTGATGGAAAGTGGCATGTTGCTTGCTGAAGGTTGGGATTTAGCCTCAACATTCATAATATATCAAATATGAAAGCAACTGGATTTAAAGATGACCACTAAGATTCAAATGGGTGATATGATTAAGGGATTCTGATATAGTCTGAATTCCCAGGCATTTCCCATGTGGATTTTATGTCCTAAAGACCAGAAGCCTCAATTGCTAAATATTCAAGAGAGCATGGTGGGAAACCAAATGGTATGGATAGTCCAAAACATAAATGATTTGGAGATTTCCCAAATAATGACACATTGGGCACATTTGAATGAAGATAAGACAAAACAGTTGTTTGAGAAATGTGGTGTGTTGATAGAGGAGGCTAGTGCCTTGCCTAAGGATAGAGAAGTATGCCACATCAAGATTCATCAGCAATATAAGGTAATTGCTAAATTGACTAAACAATTATGTGAAAAGCTAGAAGTGGTATATGTACCTTCAGAGCAGCCTCCACAAATAGAAGAAAAGGTTGAAATAGGGGAAGAAGTAAAAATAGATGATATGTCTAAGAAAGATAATGAGATTTCCATAAATGCATTGTTGAATATACTTCAACATAGGATTGATATCTTGAAAGATAAAATAGATATAATCCTAAATACATATAATAAGTTACCCATTTTACATGCTGAAGTAACTAGGTATATGTCTGCTTTAGGCCCTTTTTTTACAACATGGTCTTGTAGGATACAACTATTTGAGAGATTGGCTTCTTTGCGGCAACATACGCCAGATTTTCTAGACATTGTGACAGAGGTAGAGGATGAGATCAAGAAAATAAATATGAATCTACATTTCTTTAAAGGTAAATTAAATCAGATAGAGGTAAAGATGAGCCTATATGGACCAAGTTTCAATAGATTTGTTCCTCCACTAAAGGGAGAAGATGACTAGATTAAGGCCTTGGAGGCCTGGAGAAATGAATTTGACAGCAGACTATCTGGTAAAGAGGCATTTATTATAGATTCTAATCTTAATATAGAAGGTTTCAATAAGATTTTAGATGAGGCTTTTAAAGCAGAGACTGACATGAATAAATTTTTAGTTGATGTCAAAAGCATAAGTGATGTCAGATGGGAAAGGAAAAAATGAGAACTACAGAGTATTCAGACCTTCAATTGGCTTGCGGAGGAGGATGTGATAGGATGGGATTTAAAGACAAGACCAAAGAAAAATAGACCTATTGAGATAGAAGAAGAGGTCCTGGATGAAGGGTAGAGAGGAATACTTGGCACCTGATCATTGAACATAGGGAGGTTAGTAATCATAAAAGACAAGTGTAGGTTAGCCTAAAATGGTGGTCACTTGGTCTCAATACAAATATTAGATACTATTCTGAACACTATCAGACAAAGGCATTAGAATTCATGTGAAGACAAAAGAAGATCAAATTTCATCCCTTATTCTTGTGTTCCCACCGCTTGAGCATTCTTGTTTTTTATCTTTTATGTACTTTTAGGGTTAGGTTCCTTAAACCATCTGAAGCTTGTTGCACCCTTGTTTTAAGGATTCCAAGATGGTTTAAGACCTATATATAGATCAAATGTAATAATTTTGAAGAGAGGTGAAATATATTGGCAAGCCAGACTTCTAGATTTCAGTCTGTGTTTTTGAGCTTTTAACCTTGATATGTATTGAAGCAAAAATTTATGAATAAAATATAGTGCAGCATTATTCCATATTTTTATTGTCTCTTTTCTTATTGAGTGTACTCTATTATGTTTAATTTTTAAGTCATGTTAAGCATATTGGCTAAAAGGTAGCTATCTAATTATTTGCAAGTTTCTTCTAAGGGGGGAATTAAACCTTGTGAGTAGTTTCAGAGAGTATAGTAGTAATTGCAGATTTGATATAATATTGTGGGAGTGATAGGATAATTTGTTAGGAACTTTACCTGAGTTGTATGTAGGTTGTAAGGAATCTTATAGTACTTTTATTCATTTATCTTTCTATGGATTTATATCTTCTGACTCTATAGCCAAAGGATAGACACTGGTCTAGGAACTTGTTTGGTAATCCATCATCATCCAAAATATCTAATACTATTCAAAATAAATTACCTTCAAAGTATATATTTAAAATCAATTGTATTCATAGTGATTACAGTTGGATTTTATTGATTTCTTAAAGAGAAAATCAAATAGGTTATTCCTCCTAAATTCATAAGAATTTTAAAGGAAAGAAAGACAAAATTCCTTATTATGTTGCTGTCTATCATCATTAAGATAATGATTTGGATTGTTAAGATATTCCTTAGAATAATCATATTTATTTGCATTGTCATTTATATATCCATATAGGAACAGATCATTCATCATGTAATTAAAATCCACTAAAAAGATACTATGAAGTCAGTAATCAATCATAGGTAAAACCTGCCTGAGTCAGTGGATCTCAAAAAAGGAGGTGATAATAGGTATCCCCAGTGTTATCAAAATACCTCATCAATTAGTGTTTTCTCTTTCTTGAGTTATAGTATCAAAGGCATTGGGATTCATAGAGTTATTTAAGTATTCAAGCATTTTTAGAGGCCCTACAAGAAAAAACCCTAACAAATTGGCGACTCCACTGGGGAATCAAGTGATTAAAACATCATATCAGTCATTGTTGTCAAAATTTTATAGTATTCATTCATTCCTAACTATTGTTGGGTGGCGACTCAAATCTCTGAGATTAGTGCAAATTTAGTAAATATCTCTCAGAATGAATACTAGGTCAAGGATGAAAAATAATCCTAAGAAGGTTTTAGATGGTGGAATCACATCATCCTCAAGGATGGAAATGTACTGGAGGAAGAAGAGAAATGAAGTTAGCATTGATGAAACTCCTCCAAGAGGTAAAGAAAGTAATACTAGGAGAGAGGTGAATCGCAACCAGCCTTCTCATTATGTAAATACTTCAGAATATGAAGAAGTAGTAGAGAGAGTATTAGAAACACCTATTGTTACTTCTACTTCTAGTGAAAGAGAAGAAACAAGTACATCTAGTTCAGATTCTAAAGAATCTCCCTCTAATGAGATAGAAAATGAGGAAAAACTTATCATGAAACAACTTGACCTTATTCAACAAATGAAAAGGGAGAGAGAAATGAGAAAGAAAAGACATGAGCATAAGGATGTTGATAAGAGTAAAATAAAATCTTCAAGACATCAAAATATAAAAGATATAGAGAGGTCTCAAAGGGACCAAGAAATACCACTTACTTATAAGGCTTCTAGTTCATATAAAGACAAAGTTAAGAAAAAATGACTGAATATGGAAATCAAGAACCTAGGTTTTAGAAGCCTTTAACAGAGAAAATGTCCAAGTTGGATATTGATTTGGAGAAATTAAGAATTGAAAAGGAGACCATGGAGAAAATGTTAGAGAAGGCACAAATGGAAGTTGCAACAATTGAGATGAATAAGAAAATAGATTTTTTGTAGTCTTCTAAGTATTCTCATGCTGGGATAGAGAATACAATAGCTTCTAAAGCAAAAGCCACTACTTTTAAAGAGAATCATAGCTTTCAAAGAAAACCATTGCATACTGAAAGCTATAAATAGTTTAACTTCATTTGTATCCCTGTATATCCTAATGCATTCCCTAAAGATGTGGGTGATATAGG
Organism: Thuja plicata; assembly: GCA_018584345.1. Lineage (NCBI taxonomy): Eukaryota > Viridiplantae > Streptophyta > Pinopsida > Cupressales > Cupressaceae > Thuja > Thuja plicata. The sequence goes on along the minus strand of MU228419.1, from coordinate 197,571 downwards.
AGAAAATCTCCCAAAGTTCATAGGTAACAATGTTATTTTGTGTGAAACACATTTAAGAAAGTTCATTGATTTTGTTGATGATTTAAATATCACTCATAAGGATGTATTAATGAAATTATTTGTTTAGTCTCTAGTAGAAGATGCTAGAGAATGGTTTAGGAGCCTTTCTAATGAATCTGTCATTTCTATGGATGAATTAATTGAATTATTTAAGGATCAGTATGGTGATAAAACAAATAAAGGCTTTTTGTTGAGTGAATTCAACAAAATAAAAAAGAATTACAATGAAGAGGTCACTGAGTTTAATACAAGATTTCAAAGAGCTATGCACAAGCTATTTCAGAAGATAAGGCTAGATGAAGAGGTATGTTTAGCAACTTAATTAAATGCCTTTGATTCTAAAATGGGATATGCTCTTAGGGATAAAAACCCTAGAACTCTTACTGATGCTTATAAGATAGCAGTGAATATTGAAATGAACAGAAGAGTGTCTGGTAAATTAAATAGGAGAGATGACTAAAGGTTTAGTAGGAGAAACCTTAATGAACCAGAGTATAAGGAATATAGGGCTCCTCAGAATAATAGGCCTTCTTACAATAGTACAGATAATCCTCAAAATAGAATGCAAAACTATCCTTACGGAACTTAGTTTAAGGATGGGAAGCATGTTATTCCACCTAGAAAGGAGAAGAAAGATAACAAAATTCCAGACCCTCTACATAAGAATGTTGTCCATTTCTACAATGATAATCCTTGGTGTGAAGCTTGTGAAGCCCCACATAATCCTAATTTTTGTATTGTTTCCTTAGACTTAAGAGTAAGTGAAGAATATGGAAATGATGAGGGTGAACAATGTGATCATAGTATGAGAAATACTTATTCATGTCATGATATAGATTTGGACAGTGAAAATGAAAATCGTGATTCTTGTAGTTCACAAAGAAGGGTAGAAAATCATCATCAATAGATCTTATTTGATAGTGAAGTAGAGGAAACTAATGACCATATAAGATGTTATGCTCAAAACAATTAGGATTTTCCACATATTAGAAAAGCTTCAGATGAAGAGAAAGCTAAGATTACTGTAGATTTAGTTAAAAAGGCTAGAAGCAACAACCATTTAAGAAATAGAGTAGTGGGTGGTACTGGTAGTCAGCCATTAGGTGTCTTTATAAAAGAAAATAAAGTGGACACCAAATATAACAAAATAAGGAAGGACCTGGGGAAAATGTAAATAAGGATAAGTTAAAAATTATTACCAAAGCCTTAGAACCAAATGTTGTACAAGAAGGAGAATTAAAAAGGCAAGAAACAGGTACTCCTATTCTTAAGATGGAAAGCAAAAGTTTAAAACAACCCACTCTGAATGAACATATTGAGGAAAGTGACAATACTATTGACAAATCAAAGTCCTCATAAGTGAAATATACTCTAGTGGACATGGGTCACTATTTATCCCAAATGATATTAAAGGTGCCATTTCTAGAAATTATTAGAATTAAAGAACACAAGGAAAAGGTGTTGTCATTATTAAATATTGTGCCCATAATAAAAGTATAAAGTCCAGAGAATGTTGGTAAGAAACCAATTAACAAAGGGAAGGGGGTTGAGGTATTAACATCTGAGATTCCTCAAATTTTCTTAAATACAACTTCTTCCCCAAAAGTTGTTGACCCATTTTTTCTTTCACTAATAATTAATGGGAAGATGTTAAAAAATTGTATGATTGATTCATGAGCACCGAACACTGTTATGCCAGTGGAAATCATGAGATCTTATGGATTACAGGTTGATACTCCTCATGGGAAATGTCAAGCAATGGACTCTAGAGAAGTCCCTATGATTGGAACCATTGAGGCTATGCCTTATAAATTAGCCATATGTCCAGATGTGGTAATGACTATGAATGTTCTTGTTGTTGATATACCACCAGATTATGGCATGTTGTTGTCAAGAAAGTGGACTGCTATGATGAGAGGTAGTATACAAAGTGAGTTATCATATGCTACTTTCAACATTGTTGGAGATAATGTTAAGGTGTCAAGGGAGAGTAGAACTCCACACATGATAGAAAGATTTGAAGACACTAACATTAGTTGTTGCATTGATATGGATATGGAAAATTTTAGGATACAAAAGAGTGAACTTTATTATCATAATGAAGAGGCTGATCCTCTGAATAGAGAGTTGATTATACAAGATGATGGATTGTGAAAAATCTACTTTGATGGGGCTTTCTCAGAAGAAGGATCATGGACAGGTGTATTGTTGGTATCTCCATCAGGTACAACTTTTAAGTTTTCATTTCTATTAGCCTTCCAATGTAAAAATAATACTGCAGAATATGAGGCTTTGTTTTTAGGACTTGAAATTGCCATCAAACATGGGATTAAATGTTTAAAATTTTATGGTGATTCTCAATTGGTGGTAGCTCAAGTTAGATACAAATATGAAGTAAAAAATGATTGATTAAAAATTTATAAGTATGCTATTTGGGATCAAATTGAAATCTTTGATGGCTTTGATATAATCTGGATAGAAAGGTCAAACAATATAATGGCTGATTTTTTAGCAAATGTTTCTCTAAATACTCATGATTTGACCTTGCATGCGGTGTCAATACTGGAAGTCAAGACAAGACCAGTTGTTCCGGACAACTTATACAACTGGCAGGTTTTTCAAGATGACCAAGATATTTTGAGATTTATTCAATGTCTAGACCATTATGAGAACCAAAGAATAGATTGTAATACTTTGCTAGAAAGAAATGATGGAAAAGACTACATTTTGGGAAGTGAGGTTGTCCAGTTAAGTTCTAATAAGATGCCTAGGGGTCTGGTTGACCTCGAAGCATTGTTTAGTAGTCAACATAATGATTCAACAAAATTAAGCAATGTCAAGGTTGAGGATTTGGAGGAAATAAATTTAGGATCTAAAAATACTCCTCAAGTTGTTTATATTGGAAAGGGTTTAGACTCTCATATAAGGAAAAATTTGATCAAACTGTTAAGAAAATATAAACATGTCTTTGTTTGGTCATATGAGGATTTGAAAGCCTATAGAGAGGATCTTTTTCAACATGAAATCCCACTAAAGTCTGATGTGAAACCATTTAGGAAAAAATAGAGGCCTATTAAACCCTTGTTGGCTCTTAAGATGCAGCAAGAATTGATGAAGTTAAAATATGTTGGGATAATCCAACCAATCAGACACTCAACTTGTGTATCAAATTTGGTACCAGTTAGAAATAAGAATGGTGATATCAGACTGTGTGTGGACTTCAAAAATTTAAATATTGCTTCATTAAAAGATAATTATTCCTTGGCTAATATGGAAGCAATGTTACACAAGGTGACTAGTTGTGAGTTGTTTTCTATGATGGATGGTTTCTCAGGATATAACCAGGTCTTAGTTAAAGAATCATAATAGTACAAAACTACATTTACCACTACATGGGGAACTTATGTTTATATCAAAATACACTTTATACTGATAAATGCAAGAGCAACTTTTCAAAGGACCATGGATGCTGCTTTTAAATAATTCATCAATTTATTTATCGTCATTTATCAGGATGACTTAACTGCATATTCTAAGAGACTTGAGGATCACTTTGATCACCTAGGTAAGATTTTCAATAAAGCATTAGAATATGGTATTTCACTGAATCCCAAGAAATGTCATTTTGTAGTACAAGAGGGAAAGTTGCTTGGACACATAGTGTCTAAGGAGGGGGTTAGAATAGACCCTGAGAGAGTGGAAGCAATTCAGAAAGTTATTGCTCCAGAGAAGATAAAAGGAGTACAATCTTTCTTAGGAAAGATCAATTTTGTCAGAAGTTTCATAGCAAACTTCGCAGAGATTGTTAAACTTGTTGTAAAGTTGCCAAAGAAAGATGAAAAATTTATTTGGAATGAAGAAGCCCAACAAGAATTTGAGAAAATAAAGAAAGCAGTACAAGAGGCTCCAGTTTTAAAATCTCTAGATTATACTAAGCCCTTTTCTTTATTTTCATTTGCATCTTTTCATACAATTGTTTCTATTTTACTACAAAAAGATGAACAAGGACTTGAACATCCCATAGCTTTTTATAGTAAATCTCTACAAGCTGCAGAACTTAATTATGAGATAATGGAGAAGCAGGTTTATGCCTTGGTAAAAGTTGTAAAGTCTTTTAGGCCGTATTTGGTTTGTGCTCAGATACAAGCATATGTTCCTTACTCAGTAGTGAGTGATATTCTTACTCAGTCAGAAGTTACTGGTAAAAGATGTAAATTGATAACCAAAATTCAATAATTTAACCTTGTGATCCATATTACAAAGTTGGTAAGAGGTTAGGGTTTGGCAAGACTCATGAAAGAAGAAAAATTGGATTTAGTACAAATAAATCAGGCAGAGATACATGATCAAACTATTACAAGCATAGAAAGGCAACCATTTTATACTGATATTGTGTTTTTCCTAAAAAATGCATAGTGTCCTGATCATATGACAAAAAATTAGAAAAGAAATCTGAAATTGCAAACCCAAAGATACACTTTGATTCAAGGATACTTATATTGTAAGGATAAGAATGGTGTATTGCTGTTATGTCTGGATAAATACCAAGCTAAAAAGGTTTTAAGTGAAATGCATGCAGGAGAATGTGGAGGTCATTTTTCTGCTAAAACTACTGCCCACAAGGTTTTAATGGTTGGGTACTATTGGCCTAGTTTATTCAAATATACTTATGAATATGTCAAAAAGTGTGATTCTTGTCAAAGGTTCTCAAATAAGCTTAAATTTTTAGGAGCTCTGTTGTTAAACCTAGTAAGTATTGAAGCCCTTTTTATTATGTGGGGGATTGATTTCATTGGTGAATTTCAAGAGAAATCTAGTTGGGGACACAGTTAGATATTGGTAGCCAAAGATTATTTTACTAAATGGATTGAGGCCATCCCTACAAAGAAAGTAACAAGAAGGGTAGTCACTGAATTTCGAATGGATAATATTATAACCAGATTTGGTGTACCTACTAAATTAGTAATGGATAATGCCATGAGTTTCAGATCTGAATAAATGATAGATTTCTGTGAGAAATATGGGATTACAATATCATATTCATCACCATATCATCCACAGGCAAATGGAAAATCTGAGTCTAGTAATAAAAGTATATTGAAAATACTGAGAAGAACTCTTGAGAAGAATAAAAGGGCATGGCATACTAAGTCAAAAATAGAAATTTGGGCTGACAGAATAAAAGTTAAAAAAGAAACAGGAAAGTCTCCATTTGAGCTGGTGTATGGTCTACAGGAAAGAATTCCTATTAATAATTTATTTCCAGTATATCAGTTTATACAAGAAGAACATTTACATGTTTCTGACACTATGCAAAATAGAATGATCCAGTTGATAGAGTTGGATGAGACAAGAAGAAATAGCCAAAAAGAAAACATTAAGTTGCAACAAAAGATGAAATACATGTTTGAAAAGAGGGATACTGAAAGAAAATTACAATCTGGTGACCTAGTTCTTTAGTGGAATGCAAGAGCAGAAGATAAAGGAAAACACAAAAAAATTGAATCTTTGTGGCTTGGACCATTTGTTGTCTCACAGAACTTTGGAAATGATTCCTACCTATTGAAGAATATGAATGGAGAAGATTTTGATTTGCCTATGCATGGGTAGTTTCTCAAGCCATTTTTCAACTAAGAACCAATGTTCATGCACAAGTAAGTATCATACTATAAATACTCTCCTTCAGTTGTGTAAATGTTGTAAATAGTTTCCCTTTTGAAATTGGTTAGTTGTTGCCCCTACCATTTTTATCTCTAGTCTACAACCAGAAATTATGTGGTTCTTTGCCATAAACTATGTTTAGTCAATCCTCAGATAAAGCCACTGTTGTTTGTATTCCCAGTTTTGGTGTTTACCCTAAATTTTTTTGATATCTTCGTGACTGAGAAGTGCACAAAACTTGAAAATGTGTCCAAAGTTGCAAGGTCCCTAAGAAAATTCCATATTTTTAGGTCAAAATCTAGAGAGATGGTATAAAAGCCCTATTTTAGGTTTCATTATCTACAAAAGTGTTAAAAATCACTAGATATGTTAATCTGGTTATTATTTTCAAGTTACTTTTTGAAAATTTTAAGTTATAAATAAGTCTTGTGTTTTTTAAAGGTTAGTCGCCCAGTCTCCTAATGTTAAATGAATATTCCATTTCATAACGAGACTTAACAATTCACTTTGGTCAGGTTGTCTCTAAGAGGAAAAGTATATACCTTATAAGTCATGAGACTTAGTGATAAGCCTTGGTTGTGAAGTCCCCCAAAGAGGAAAATATGATCTGGAGACATGGAGACAAATGGTTAAGTCGTGGTGTCACGTAGTATATCGTGTAGTTAGAAAATTATCACAAGACTTAGTGATTTCTTTAGTCATGGGGTCTCCAAATTAGAACATAGTTAGTGATAAATTTAAAAGCTTCAGTTTCCATGTCTCCAGATAAAAGGTTAGTTAAGTAAAAGGTTTAGAGACTTGGCAACAAACTGTAGATTAAAATATATGATTGCCGGGTAGCCACTAGTCACACTTGATAAGTCAGCATCCTTTCAGTGACTTAGAGACAAACAAGCAAAGGTGAGAGATGTGTCCAAAATGAATAAAGAAAAAATGCATCAGTTGCATGGTCTACAAATGATTTAGGTTCTCAAGAATGTATTCAGTGACTTGGCAGAGCCGTCAGATGTAGATGTAGATGAGATCAACGGTAGTCACTGAGTATCTATAAAATTTGCAAGAGTAAAAATATCCTCACAACAATAAGATTAAGATTTAGTCATGTTGTCTCCAAATTGAATGATAAAATAAAGTTTCATAAACCTTGTCGCTAAGTCTCCAAAGGAAATATTAAAGAGTAGTTTTATTCAACAATTGAGTGACTATGGGTAGTCGCGGGGTCTCCGAATAAACTTAGAGTTAGGCTATTCTACTAGTGACTTGGATTCCTTTAGTCGCATGATCACCAAGAGTAAGGCACGGTTAAGCTAAGGTGAACAGAATCATGCAGTCGCTAGATCTCTAGAAGAATTGAGAGGTAAGGGGTTTGATCAGCAACAAGGAGATAATGCATAGTCACTAGGTCGCCAAATATGAAAAGTGATATTAAATGGCAGTTGCTGACATGACAACGTGAAAATTCATCATCCAATAGAAATATAGGAGATTAATGACTATGTGAAAAAGGTAGTTGAGATGTCTGATAAAGAGCCAATCATATAAAAATATGTGATTTTGTTTAAATTTTATAAGGGTTTTTTGTAGAAGTACTCATTTGAATTCGATTTCCTATCACATTCGTGAGCTATGGATAGGAATTAAATTAATACCACAACATGTAAACTTGAAGGCTGAATTGATTGATTCTTCAATGATGAGTTAAGTAATTTGTAAAATTACCATAAAGGGATGATCTTAGGTTTAATTTCATTCATCATACATCCAGAATTTCAAAGTGGAAAATTTGCTAGGTTTTTTGTGTTTAGAAGAAAGAATTGTTAATTCAGTAAAGTTTTTATCAATTTCAGAGTAATTATTCATTTTTTAGAAATCTTGAATTATATTCAGTGCACAGAGAAGAGTAAGGTGTCCTAAGAGAAGATTTGTTCCAATATCGGTAAAAAGGAAGTGGAGAATAGGACAAAATGAGTAAAGTAGTTAGTGTGGCATCTACCAGTGGGAAGAGCGATGAGGTGGATGAAGATTCTAAGGGAAAGAGGAATTTCTCTAATGAGTTTTTGAGTTTGTTACCTGGATCTACACAGAACAAGAGGGAAAACACCAATATATTGGCAGATGAATACTACAATATCAGATATGCCCACACACCAGCTTCTACAGGTTTTTCTCTTTTCAATTATTTTTATAAGAATGCTAATAAGGCCATACCAATATCAAACCCTTGGACTAGTGGTTTGGCTAGGTTAATTGTTCTTTATGTCTTTGTAGATATAGACTTGTTTCTAGGTCTAGCAAACCATTATGACTCCTTGTCAAGGATTATTAAAAAGAATAATGGTACTGCATTGTTAATTCTGAATAGGAATTCTTATATGCAAGCTTTCAGTTTGTATAGTACAGTGTCCACTCAGATTAATATTACAAAGCAGGAGGAAAGATAAAGGATACAACCTCAGATAGCTAGGAATCAATTACAGAAACATATCCTTAAAGAGGTTAGAAACCACATTGTCCCTTTACCAAGAAATGCACCTTATTGTTTCAAGGATTTACATTTTTATATCAAATACATTGCCTATGCTTTGGGTAAGGTGTTGGGTAGGGATGGAGGAGCTGAAAAGATAAGTGCTGGTATTTTGATGATGGTTTTGGATTTACAAGATGTGGATTCTAGCACCAGCTATGACGACATTCAGTACATCATTGACAGGATGCATGAATGGTTTTTGGCCATACAGAAGAAGGCTAAAGATCCCAAATTCTTACATTATTCTATTGTGATGCATCTTTTATTGAATTTTAATTATGGAATCATGGATGTAAACAATTTGAACCCCCAAAGAATTTTTTATGACCAGCCTAATCCTATTCAATTTAGGATCAAGATATGGAATTTCACTTCCAAGGACTATGATTTCTGCGGATTTGAGAATTGGATTTTTTACCCTTTGATGCAGAGCTTGGGTGTCAACAAAACTAGACTTCCAGTGAAGGTATTACAACTGTTGAGACCATGTGAGTTTGTTGACAGGTGGGAAGGTGACCACAATTGGGGAGAATTTTTTTTATAGGATAATTTCACTATAATTAGAGTGTACGGATGCACACATCCTCCCCATGTCCTACCATATCATGTGCCATCAAGAGTTGCAATAATGGAATTTATTTGGAAACTTTTGTTACCTGACAATGGACACTTTGCACAACATAGAAAGGGGACATTAATGTTAATCTCTAATTTATGTGATGATTAGCGACCAATAGTTAGTCATTCACTTAGGTAGTTTTAGTTGGCTGTCATTGTGGCCGAGCTAAAACTATGAAAGGTCGAGCAACATTACCGAGCAGTAGTTAGGTTGCTGAGTAGTATTATGCCGAGCCGAGTAGGAGACAGAGATGATAAGTGTCAAGTGACAAAGATGTTAAGTGTCGAGCAGAATAGTTTTTTGTATACATGTTTGGAATGATTCAAACTTTGAGGATAAGTGATCTGGCCAACTTTTATACGTTTTTTAGGCTGACTTATGTATGCATTTAATATTCTTCTATGGAGTTAGTTATGCATTTAATTGTTTTATCCTATGCATGATCTATTGTAATCATTAATTATAACACCTTCAAGGTATAGGTATTATATCTTGATCGTTGATCTAGATCTTCCTATCATACTTGAACAGATATATTAGATTTCTTCTAAACCCTATTTTGTGTGTATAAGAAGAGAGCAAACAAAGTGTGTGGTGAATTCATTTTGAAGTAAAATGCATAGAGGGTTATTTTGTTAAAAAGCAGAGATCAAGCAGAGTGACAACACAGTGAACAGTAGAGTAAATTTATATCAGATTGTGAGATCATAGAAGGTACTAGAAAGAGGAGATTTGTCATCAACATCTAAAGTGCATAACGAAGGATCAATACTTGAGACATTCTAATCTTTGTATCAGGTGAACACCTCTTAATAGAGTGGTTCTATTAGACCTTTCTAAATCTCCTAATAGAGTGCTTACTTTATTGTAAGTTGAAATCCTTTCACAGGGTAGATTGTAATGATCTTTAGCTCTTAACTAGGCAGACCTTTAACAAGGTAGATTTCATTTTGTAATCAACTTTCATCGCCTTAATAGGAACACTTTATTACTGTAGTACTGGAGAATTTTGTGGGTGTCATCCCCACCCTAGTTTTACCTATTTGTGTTTCTGGGTTACCAAGTTCTTGTGTTATGAGTTATTTATTTCATTGTGTGGATGCTATTTGATATTACATTAGATTCATACATGTATGAATGTGGATCAGTTTGTTTTAAGTGTTTAATTTTGAAGATCTAATTCACCCCCCCTCTCAGTATCTTACTTTCCCATTATTGTATTTCCAACAATTGATATCAGAGCTTAGTTCTTTAAAAGGTCATAATCAGCTTGAGAATACAGATCTTGAGATTGAGATCTACAAGATGGGTAAAGTCATTGAGAATCAAAAGATTGATATTCAGCTAGCACCACAACAGCTTGAGACAACAAGATAGGAATCGAAGAATTCCTTGACTGCAAGGAAAGATTTGGCCAAACAAATGAATGACACTCATTATCAAGAAGAAGACACCACAAATCTATTTTAGAATGGAGATTCTACTGAGAACAATGTAGCAATAGAAGATCTACTGGAAAAGAATAGTGCACTATGTGAACAAGTCAGAAACTTGAAAAAGGAACAAGAAGCCCAATCAATAAGAATGTGTGAAGTTGTTGAACAGAAAAAGAAAGTCGAAGATGAAAAGGCTATGGAAAAGGAAGACAAAAGAATGAGGACTATCAGACTTGATGAAAGAACACATGATGTACAAACAATGACAGTTAATCAAGTTGACATGGAAAATCAATTACTACTTGTGAATCAGGAGATGAGTAGGAAAGACTTAGAGATTGTAAATCTTAGATCTGAGAAAAGTCAATTGAAAGATGAATTGAGATCTGAGAAAGAACTTAACAATAGAGTGAATGATCTGAGTGCAGCTATGAGCTACTTTGAACAACTTGTGGAAGCATCAAGAAGACCTAAAGATTCTTCTGGATTAGGTCACACTGAACAACATACAACCATTGAAAAAGGAGAATCATCTAAGATAGGTGAAAGAAGGTATGCAAAGCCAAGAAGAAAAAAACTTGTTTGCCACCACTATGGGAAACTAGCTCATACAACAAACATTTGCTGAAGCAACAATGGTAAGTCCAATCTTAAAGCTAACTTTAATGGTTACTACTTCAACTATAATAAGTTTGGACATCAAGCATGTGAATGTAACTCAAAGGAAAGAAACACACCTAGAATCAATGGTAATTGCTATAACTATCAGAAATATGGTCATAGAGAACAAGATTGAAGATCTAAAGGTAAACAATAGTGGACATCAAAGGCACAAGAGAAATCACCAAGAAAAGGCAATACTTACAACTAGGATTACAACACATGGCATAGTTTTCATTATTATGGTGAGTATGGACATGTTCCAGAAAAATGCATAAGGGCACATTTCAGAGGAAAGTCTAAAAGTTAGATGAATGGAAACCTAGTTTGTCACAGTTGTCTGAAAATTGGTCATACAAGGAAAGATTGTAAGACTAGGGTACCTTCTCCTACTATTGAGCAGATTAAAGCACAAATGAACAAGAAATGGGTTAAGAAGTCTGAAGCATGCAGTAGTGAAGCTAGTGAAGCCAAGGTCACCCAATCCAATGGATCAGGTGGTCACATCATCTCCAACTAAGTAAAAGAGGTATGTAGGGAACTGCATTTAAAATTCTTATCTTACATCAGTTCCTAACATGAAATGTACCAAAGTTCATATTTGCATATGTTAAGATGCACCAGGACATATTTTGAAGACAAATGCCGAGATGAGCCAATTGCATTATAGGTGTCGAGAACCAATCGTGGACACTAAGGCTGAGTTCTTTAAGTGTGTTCTGAGTTTTGTTGGCCAAGTAAGTTTTGTGAAAGTCGAGTTTAGTAAGCCAAGTGGGATGCAAGTTATGTTAGAAAGCCAAGGATAGTTGGCTTGCACTAACTCAACAAGTAGAACATTTATTGCTTACCTACCTTTACCTTTCAAAGTCTATAAAGGATGAACAGTGTATTTCATTTTTACCTTGCAATTTTTACTATTTACGGAGCAATTAAAGTAATTTACAGAATTGATCTTAATGAAGTTAGCATCAAAGATATTGTCAGCATGTCATCAAAAATCCTAAGGTGAACAATGTGAAGCATTACTTGCCAAGGTACTTTGTTGTTCATGTTTCAAACCCTAATTTCATGATTATGGCTGCAAGCTCTTCCACACTAGCTAAAAGTATGGAGGGAGAACAATAGCAAATTCAGTTAGCACAGAATGATGAATGTGCACCTCTCATCTTTCGAGCCATTCCTAAAAGTGCAATTCAGAATGATTTAACAAGAGCCCTCTCATCCATTCCACCCAAGGTACTTATGATCCATGATGTTCGATCATGTTACATGGTTAAGATTGGTGAAGTAGGTGATAGAGAATTAAGGAAATCCTACAGCAAATTGTGTGTCGATGGAGTTCTAAAGGGAGAATGGAAACATTTAGCTGACAAAGGGTTAACTCGTGCCTTAGATTTTCCACAAGGTTTCAAAGATGAATGGATTAATTTTATTCCTAGCTGAGTTCATGATATGTGTATATGGTTGGATAATGGACCAGTCAAGATTACTAAGAACATGATTCATCGAGTGACTGGATATCCTATAGTTAACAGAAAATGGACAATGAGAGATAACAGCAAAGAGGAAATTACATTGAACATTGGAGCCGTATGGAACAATAGAGGTATGACTATCTCTACAATTAAAGACCTAGAACTTGATTTTTGAGTAAGAGTAATAGCACATAAGTTCTATCAGTCAAGTAGATTGGATAGTGTTCCTTGTACAGCCGTTGACCAGGAATGGAAATTTTTTTAGAAGAATCATACATATGATCTTACCAAGCTATATCAGACATAATTAGCTGACAACCTAGCATCAATCAGAAAGTTTAAGAGTTCATCATGTAAGTTTGGTTCCTTACTAGTCTGTATATTTTTCTACATTCAAGATACATTTCCTACATTAGAAAATATTGTTTGGAAAAAGGATAGACATTCATGATCATATTTTTCTACATTCAAGATACTAGGAAGTACTTTCAATAGTATTATGGGGAGCTATTTTGTAGAATTCAAGAACAGAATGAGATTAAGAACTAGGATTTCTAGATCACTAGTGGAGAAGCACTATGAAGAAATTTGTTTTCTAGTTGATACGGATAAAACTTATATCCACGCTGTGACACCAATGATAACATGTTTAGAACCATTTCCATATGAAATTAACATTGATGAAGCATCAACAACCATCATTGCACTCCTAGCTAAGGCAATTGATACTACAGCAGAAAGGTTTGGAAACTATGATAAAGCCAAAGTAAAAATTTCAAAAATTTTAACAGAAGGAACCATGGAGAGGAAAAGAAAGAAGATTGTGAAAAACCTAAAGAAAATGGTTGGTTTAGGTAGTGATGAAGAACCTTAGGATGCACCTTTAGGGCTATCCATAGGACAAGGTGAGGATATGTCTACAGAAGAGGAAGTGAGTGCATCTGAGGAGATCACTAAGAAAGCTAAGGGTAAAAGACCATCAATTGTCATAGTAACCAAGCTGAGCAAAGCTAAACCTAAGGTTACACCTCCTACATCTAATCATCTGAGGACTAGAGTATCTACTATTACTTCTCCAATAGAAGTACAAACAAAAGTATATGGAAAGAGGAAGGTTGGAGAAAGTAGTTCTAGAAAAGAAGCTAAAATTGCTCATAAGGCTGAGACAAGTAAGCCAGGAAAGAGACCTAGAAGGAAACTAGACTTGGGGATAGATATTGATCATGAAAAGACTAAAATTGATGAACCCAGTAACATACCTACAACACAATTTAAGAAACTAGCTAGTATTGATGAGGTATGTGACACTTTGAGAAACTTAGTAGGGTTAGCAACTTTCAAGTTCATTAAGTATGAGAAATTGAATAATGTGGATAAGCACAAAGTTTAGGAAACACTTTTGGATATGATGATTACTTTCAAGTTAACTCCTACAGAGATAGGAAATCATGTGCCGAATGAATTGTATGAGTTTCTATCAAGCAAATGACAATTTGCACTTACTACAGAAAGACAAATCAGGGAAGGAACTTTAGCCAAGGTAATACCTGAGTTGACTTCAAAACAGAGAGCCAAATTCATTAATGAATATAAGAATATGTTTGTTCCTAAACTTAGAGGTTATGCTGTTTTGAAAAATGATATTGAAGGATTAGTACAGTAAAGTACAAGGATTTGGAGGGAAATCTTTGGACTGGTAGTTCCAAAAGATAATAAATTTGATGTGGGGACATCTGATCAAAAGGAGAAAGAAGTGGAGATTACCCCTGAGCCATAGATGACTCAAGGCTGGATTGCTAAAAAATAGGACAATACCAAAGATGCATTAGACTTAACAAATTCTGTTGATCTAACTATAGACAGTCCAATTGACTACATAGTTGATGATCCAAGCAATTTGAATGTCAAGGAACAAGATTTGCTGAGTGGTACAAACACTGATTTGCCTATTAAGGCAAGTGATATTGAAGAAGGAAAGACCACAACATCTGATGAGATAATTGAAGTTGTCAATGATCAGAAAGGTGAAGAGAAACAACAAACAAATGCACAAGAGGTAACTTCACAAAATCCTCCTATTTTAGAGGTAGTCAAAATAGTTTTATATAGTGGTGTAGTGGTGAAGTATACTATTGATAAGCGTAAGGAACAAGAGGCAATGCAAGGGTTGGTTGATCTACCACACTCTGCATCATCCACTCCCACAGGTCCTAAAAATAAAGGTATGCCTAATCCACAGACAATCCTGATAGAATTAAAAGAGGCAATGGACATTGATACTGTGATAGGAAAAGGTATTATGCAGCCGAGCATTGGCTCAACAAAGTTGAAGAGAAAGAAAGTTCTGAAGAAGAAGTCTCAAATTCTAGATGTCACATTAGATGAGGTCATTGTGATTCCACAATGGGATCGCAATGAATTATCTTTTGAAAAAATAGGGACTCTTTAGGAATTACTTAATAGAAAGAAGAGACAGGAAGGGATGAAAATAGAACAGAAGCAAAAGCAGGTGTTGCATGACATCAAGGATATATTTTCAAAGGATTTTGAATTAGAATATGAAATGCCTCAAGCTCCAATTATTGATCAGTTAGTCAACATTTTATAGAAGGTAACTAATGATGATATTAACAACAATGAAAAAATTCTACAATGGTTCGAGAGGAGATTTGAGAGAAAAGTTCTGGAGAAAATCTCAGAAGACATTGCAACAAAATAGGTTGAGCTTTCTACACTTGTAGAAAATTTGGAGAAAGTTACAAAAAATGTTTATTCTTTGTATCGGAAGCTATGTGATGTTGAATTCTTCAAAAAGGATAATCTACAACTTGTTGAGAAGCTACAGTGAGATTTGAGATCAACTGGGACTACTTTGGGTAAGGATACTACTTCTATCTCTTTACATCTTACTAAGTTGATCAATGCACAATGAAGAATAGCCGAGCTTATGGCTGAAGATGGTCAAATAAGGGCCAAATTGATCACTATTTAGACAAGCCTATTGCCTCACTTGGAGGTAATACAAAAGGAACGTTCAATTGAAAAGGAGTTATCACAGAGAAATGCATACCTCTCAACTGCAGAAAGTTTAGTGAGTCTAGCTGCAGAGCTAGAACTAAATTTGGAAGTTATGAAGATTCCTGAGGAAAGTTGGGATACTACATTTGAATCCAACCTGCATCTTCATAAACATTTTTTAGATAAGTACAACTTAACCCCACCAGCAATCAATGATAGAAATAAGGGGGAAATTGGTAAGGAAGTTGGAAAGGATACAGAATGATACATCAGTACAGAACAGGTACACTTGTATATTTTTTATCAATAATTCTAAGTATAATCCTAGGGGGCATGTAAACTTTTGTATGAATAATTCCAAGTATATTCCTAGGGGCAGTACTTAGTATACTTAGGAAACATAATGATGAAATGAACGGAAGTAATGATAAGTGTGTTTTTACCACTAATATCAAAGGGGGAGATTGTTAATCTCTAAGTTCTATTGATTATTAGTGACCAACACTTAGTCATTCACTTAGGTAGTTTTAGTTGGCTATCATTGTGCCCAAGCTAAAACTATGCAAGGCCGAGTAACATTGTTGAGTAGTATTCAGGTTGCCGAGTAGTATTATGCTGAGCCAAGTAGGAGACAAAGATGTTAAGTGTCGAGCGATAGAGATGTTAAGTGCTGAGAAAAATAGTTTTTTGTATACATGTCTGGAATGATTCAAAATTCAAGGATAAGTGATCTAGCTGACTTGTATAATTTTTTTGGGCCGACTTATGTATTCATTTAATATTCTTCTATGGAGTTAGTTATGCATTTAATTGTTTTATCATATGCATGATCTATTGTAATCATTAGTTGTAATACCTTCAAGGTATAGGTATTAGATCTTGATCATTGATCTAGATCTCACTATCAGACATGAGCAGATATATTAGATTGCTTATAAACCCTATTTTGTGTGTAAGAAGAGAGTAGATAAAGTGTGTGGTGACTAAATTTTGAAGTAAAATGCACAGAGGGTTATTTTGTTAAAAAGAAGAGATCAAGCAGAGTGACAACACAGTGAACAACAGAGTAAAGTTATGTCAGATTATGAGATCATAGAAGGTACTAGAAAGAGGAGATCCATCATCAGCATCTGAAGTGCATAATGAAGGATCAATACTTTAGACATTCTAATCATTGTATCAGGTGAAAATCTCTTAACAGAGTGGTTCTAGAAGACCTTTCTAAATCTCCTAACAGAGTGCTTACTTTGTTGTAAGTTGAAATCCTTTCACAAGGTAGATTGTAATGATCATTAGCTCTTAACTAGGTAGACCTTTAACATGGTAGAGTGCATTTTGTAATCAACTTTTGTAGTATTAATAGGCACACTTTATTATTGCAGTAGTGGAGAATTTTGTGGGTGTCATCCCCACCCTAGTTTTACCTATTTGGGTTTCTGGGTTACCAAGTTCTTGTGTTATCAGCTATTTATTTCATTGTGTAGATGCTATCTAATATTACATTAGATTCATATATGTATGAATGGGGATCAGTTTGTTTTTAGTTTTTAATTTTGAAGATATGATTCACCCCCCTCTCAGTATCTTGGTTTCCCATTATTGAATTTCCAACAATTAACCCCTAGGCAGTTCAAGATCTTTCAGTTTATAATTGGAAAAGGTGTTATTGATTTAGCAAGCAAATGGTTGGAAAGATGTAACATGGGTGCAACATTGTATAGGTATATAGATCGAGAAGGATTCATTGTAGGAACAAAGAAACCCCTAACTCCTACCATACCAAATACATATGTGCATGGTCATTGTGTGGAGGAGGATGCTACTAGGAATATAATTGATGAAGAAGAAGTGAGAAATAGAAGAGAAAAAATCCAAGAGATGTTGAATTTAGAAAAATAGATAAAAAGAAATGCATTAGCATTTAGAGGTTTTTACCCTTATTTGCCATATTTTGATAAAATCAATGCTATGCTGGATAATTTTTACACACTATGTGAACAGTTGGATAAAGTGCTAGATATAAAAAAGGGAGGTAAAGAACCTAAATATTCAGAGTCTGAATATGAAAGTGAGAGTGAAGAAGAATATATTAGTCCACCTCATATAGATCAACCAAAGCAAAATGTTGTAGAAGCGGTTTAGGAACAAGGGGAACAGGGAGAAATTATAGATTTAACTAAAGTTTCTCAACCTGATGATATAGATGAGCCTGCTACCAAGAGGCAAAAAGTTGATCTTGGTTAGACATCTCATGATCAAGATTACATAATAAAAGAGAGAGAAAAGGATAAAGTAAGTGCTCTTGTTCCTGATAACAGAGTATATGATCATAATTTGAGAAAGGAAATCAGAAAAGGAAAGAAACTGCAGCAATAGGTAGAAGAAAATATAGAATTGCCTCTTAGAACATGTATAGATGAGAGATTGATCCATCAACAGTAGTTTTTGGAAGATGATAATTTCATTAAAACTGATGAATTCAAAGATTTCCTTAGATGAAAAAAGAAGGAACAGATCAAAGAGAAATTGAGAATATCTGGTGAAGAAGTAGTGACAAATGAGGCTCTTTTGGCTCTACAAGGACATGATCCTAAAATTGAAGACATTACTCCTGAGGAAGCTAGAAAATTAGAGCTGGAAAGTGGCATGTTATTTGCTAAAGGCTGGGATTTAGCCTCATCATTTATAATAAATCAAATAAGAAAGAAACCAGATTTCAAGATGACCACTGAGATTCAAATGGGTGATATGATTAAGGGATTCAAATATAGTCCAAATTCCTAGGCATTTTCTAGGTGGATTTTATGTCCTAAAGACCAGAAGCATCAATTGTTAAATATTCAAGAGAGCATGGTGGGAAACCAAATGGTATGGACAGTCCAAAACACAAAAGATTTGGAGATTTCCCAAATAATGACACATTGGGCACATTTGAATGAAGATAAGACAAAACAGTTGTCTAAGAAATGTGGTTTTTTGATAGAGGAGGCTAGTGCCTTGGCTAAGGATAGAGAACTATGCCACATCAAGATTCATCAGCAAGATAAGGTAATTATTGAATTGACTAAACAATTGTGTGAAAAGATAGAAGTGGTATATGTACCTTCAGAACAGCCTCCACAAATAGAAGAAAAGGTTGAAATAGGGGAAGAAGTAAAAACAGATGATATGGCTAAGAAAGATAATGAGATTTCCATAAATGCATTGTTGAATATACTTCAACATAGGATTGATATCTTGAAAGATAAAACAGATATAAGACTAAATGAATATAATAAGTTACCC
Organism: Thuja plicata; assembly: GCA_018584345.1. NCBI lineage: Eukaryota > Viridiplantae > Streptophyta > Pinopsida > Cupressales > Cupressaceae > Thuja > Thuja plicata. The sequence goes on along the minus strand of MU228419.1, from coordinate 178,830 downwards.
ATTTTGCATGCTAAAGTAATAGGGTATATCTCTGCTTTAGGCCCTTTTTTCACAACATGGTCTTCCATGATACAACTGTTTGAGAGATTGGCTTCTTTGCAGCAACATAGGCCAGATTTGCTAGAGATTGTAATAGAGGTAGAGGATGAGATCAAGAAAATAAATTTAACTCTACCTTTCTTTAAAGGTAAATTAAATCAGATAGAGCTAAATATGAGCCTATTTGGACCGAGTTTCAATAGATTTGTTCATCCACTAAAGGGAGAAGATGACAAGATTAAGGCCTTGGAGGCCTAGAGAAATGAGTTTGACAATAGACTGCCTAGTAAAGAAGAATTTATTATAGATTCTAATCTTTATATGGAAGGTTTCAATAAGATTTTAGATGAGGCTTTTAAAGCAGAGACTGACATTAATAAATTTATAGTTGATGTCAAAAGCATAACTAATGTCAGATGGGAAAGGTAGAAAGGACAACTATAGAGTATTCAAAGCTTCAATTGGCCTACAAAGGAGGATGTGATAGCATGGGATTTAAAGGAAAGACCAAAGAAAAAGAATCCTATTGAGATAGAAGAAGAGGTCCTAGATGAAGAGTATAGAGGAAGACTTGGCGCCTAATCATTGAGCACGGGGAGGTTAGTAATCATAAAAGACAAGTGTAGGTTAGCCTGAAATGGAGGTCAATTGGTCTCAATACAAATATCAGATACTATTTTGAACACTACTAGACAAAGGTGCTAGAATTCATGTGGAGACAAAAGAAGATCAGATATCATCCCTTATTCTTGTCTTCCCACCACTTGAACATTCTTGTTTTTTGTCTTTTCTGTACTTTTAGGGTTAGGTTCCTTAAACCATCCAAAGCTTGTTGCATTCTTTCTTTAAGGATTCCAATATGGTTTAAGAACTATATATAGATCAAATGTAATAATTTTGAAGAGAGATAAAATATATTGGCGAGCCAGACTTCTAGATTTCAGTCTGTGTTTTTGAGCTTTTAACCTTGATATGTATTGAGGAAAAAATTTATGAATAAAATATAGTGCAGCTTTATTCCATATTGTTATTGTCTCTTTTCTTATTGAGTGTACTCTTTTATGTTTATTTTGTAAGGCATGTTATGCATATTGGCTAAAAAGAAGCTATCTAATTATTTGTAAGCTTCTTCTAAGGGGAGAATTAAACCTTGTGAGTATTTTTAGAGAGTACAACAGTAATTGAGGATTTGATATAATATTGTGGGAGTGATAGGGTAATTTTTTAGGAAATTTACCTAAGTTGTATGTAGGTTGTAAGGAATCTTATAGTACTTTTATTTGTTTATCTTTCTGTGGATTTATATCTTCTGACTCTGTAACCCAAGGATATGCACTGGTCTAGGAACTTGTTTGGTAATCCATCATCATCCAAAATATCTAATACTATTCAAAATCAATTACCTTTAGAGTATATATTTAAAATCAATTGTATTCATAGTGATTATAGTTGGAGTTTGTTGATTTCTTAAAGAGAAAATCAAATAGGTTATTCCTCCTAAATTCATAAGAATTGTAAAAGGAAAGAAAGATGAAATTCCTTATTATGTTGTTGTCTGTCATCATTAAGATAATGATTTGGATTGTTAAGCTCTTCCTCAGAATAATAATAGTTATTTACATTCTTATTTATATATCCATATAGGAATAGAGCATTCAGCACGTAAGTAAAATCCACTCTAAAGATACTGTCAATTCAGTAATCAATCATAGGTAAAACCTGCCTGAGTCGGTGGATCTCAAAAAAAAAGGAGTTGATAATAGGTATCCCCAATGTTATCAAAATACCTCATCAATTAGTGTTTTCTCTTTCTTGAGTTATACTATCAAAGGCATTGGGAGTCATAGATTTATTTAAGTATTCAAGCATTTTTAGAGGCCCTACAAGAAAAAACCCTAATAGACCCGTTTATGGTAGTGTAACATGTTGCTCCTTGCTTTGAATCTGATTCACACTCTAAGTATAAGTTTTTAGAATCACCATGTGAGTATGAATCTGGTTCAGCTCTAAATACTCCAGCATTCCACTCATTAGTCTGATGCATCTGTCAGGCACAAGCTACATCAGGGCAGCTCTCTCCATCTTGATCAGTAGTTAGGTGGAAGGCACCCATGTTTCCTTTTTGAGGAGATTCTATGGCTAGCCTCTATGGTGGAGCATTTAACTCTAACACCTTACCATCAACATTCCTCCCCTCATTATTTCTCCCAGGTTGATCCTAAAATTTTCATTGGTAGGGATTATTAAATCTTGGGAGTTGCCTCTTGAAGGTGATGAATCCATTGGACAATTTTTGAATCATCTCATTCGATAACGTAGTATTGCTACTACCAGATCTAGATTGTACCTCTCTTTTCCATTTCCCAGATCAGATCATATGGTCTTCAAGCTCTATGAAATTTCTTTGTGTACCATCCAAATCTATAGGATTCACCCTTCTTAGATCATAATTGATACAGGGTTCTTTATTTATGGAAGTTAATTGCATCAATAGGGCATGCTCATCTTCAACAGTTTTAAACCTTCTTTCAAAGGAAACTCTCATGGAAGCCCAATCCATCATAGAGGAATTAGGTAAATGGTGAAACCAATTGGCAGCACCTTCAAGGAGGGTCTCAACAAATAATCTGATGGCCACATCCTGCTCTTGTACTACTAGGATATTGATTGAAGAAAAGAATGTGGTAATGTGCTTGTCTATAGATACTTTCCCATCTCCAGAAAATTTGGGGAAGTTCTTTCTAGAACCTGAAGGGAGAGGATTATATACTGCTAATTTTAGAGGTCTGAATGCAGTGGCCTAGAGAAGCACCATAGCTACTTGGGGTAATTATGGTGTTAAATGTATAACAGGAGGGGCAACTACAGCATAAAAATTTAATACTTGGCAAGTGGTGGACAATTGAGTAGTTTGTTTAGGAGGTGAAGAAGGTCTACTCTAGCTCCTTGCAGTTCTATTTCCTCGATGAGGTATATATAAAAGAGAAAATTTAATACCCTCAAGTCTCTCAAAGACTGGGTTTGTGTTACCTTCTTTCCTTGTACTTCTGAGAAATCTTTTAGACTCTGGATTTTCAACTTAATTATGTAGCCTAGCTTCACACTTTTCTTGGCATTGTACCCTTCTTAAATTTCTCCTCTAGATGACTTCTTCAATTGCTTCGGCTCTAGCTTCTTCTTTCTCTAGAACAAGAGTGGCACTTCTATAATGTTCGGTGCTTTTCCTGTATCTCCAAACAAAAGTATTTAATGAGGAAATGAGATCTTTTTGATCATCTTGGAATCCAAGATTTGGTTGGAGCATAGGGATTATGTTTTCATGGGGAAGTACCATCTTTCTCCATGATATTCTTCTAGTTATAATGACTATTCATTTCCCCAACAGAGTCACAAAAAATCTGTTGGTAAACAGATTGTTCTTTTAAATTTAACTCTCTAATGCCCAAATCTGTGAGAAACAATTTCATACCAATAGTTGGAATATTGTTATTGAAAAACTAATTTCCCTCTGTATTTAAAGGTATAGCTCCCTTATATGAATGATTTTTAGTGATTTTTTCTCTTTCCTAGTCTAACAGGGGTATGTTCTTGACCGAAGAATAGAAGAGGTAAACCAAGCTAAACCTAGGCAGGAAATAGCTTAGGTGGGATGAATTCAACTCTAAATCTAGCCAACTTTGGGACTTCATCAATCAGATTAACCCCCAAAATTGGTAATGTATGAACTTCTACTAAAAATGCAGATGCAAGACTAAAGATCAATGATGGAGTGACAATGAATGGATCTATATCACAAGAACATTTCCCAAACTTAAGATAACAACAAATTTCCCCTTTAGCTAATTGTATCCAATCATAATACAAAGCTTTGGTTCGAACACAGATTGTAAATATAACTTGAAAGAAACATCTGAATTCAACATAAAGCTAAATGAAATGCAAATGGAAGAGATAAAACAATGGTATTCAGACATACAAATTTGACTCAGGAAAATGTTATCTTTCACACCAAAATTTAGCCAACCTTTTCTATTGATTTTGGAAAAAGTATATATAGAGTCCCAAATTGGGTCGTTACAAAAGGGGTAACTGAAATGGTTCAACTTCCACAACTAGAATTGATAACCAAAGGTTTATCCATTATAACATTGCTCAAAATTTAGTACAAAGAGAAAGTCTTCTTAAGCTTCAGTTTCGCTCCCTTTGCCTAATTTATCTCTATAGGCAGTGATAGCTGTGATAACTTTAATGAGTTCCTCATGTCTATTAATGTGGACATTAGTGTATCAGATGAGCCACCTGGAATGCTCCTTAGCCAAAATTTTAATTGTGTCTATCTGATCCTTCAATTCTTCCATGGCTTTATAAATACATCCACTCAACTATTGAAGCTCTAGCACTTTGTCCAAGTGGGTGGAAGATGGCTCTAACAACTTGTCTACATAATCAAAAAATGATTTCTACATATTGGCCAATCCTATCATTTCCTTACCTTCCCCACTTATCTGTGATTCTGTATGCAAACCTTGAAGAATCTTAAAGTTTTTGTTCTATTCTTCTTTGACCTTAACATCTACTTAGTGCAACCCTATCTCAGCTTGGATGATCATTTCAATTTTCAACTATAGACTTTGAAGCCATTCGATTAGAGGTTCATCTCCTTTTTTAAGAATATTGGCTTTCAATGCCTCTTTGGTTTTCATCTTCACTGCTACATGGAGCGTCACTATGCACTCCTAACACTTTAGTCTCTTAGATGTGAGAGTTTGCAAATGCTTCTTGATGTTATTCCTTTCTGTCTCCAACCTCAAGAGAGCATTACCCAACTACTTGACAATTTCCAACCCTTCATACTTGCTTCTTTCAACCCATCTTTACTGATCTGTGTGAAGTTCCTATCTTCTTGGAACTTGGCTAATATAGCCTAATTCTCCACCACACTAGGATCAAAGGTGGTTTGGGTGCTGGGGACACTTGAGATCAGGGTGAGGAGATATCTTATTAAATTTTTCAGCTCAGCCACTTCTACCTTCAGTTGAACCTTGGCAGTCTTGAGCTCGTTGAGTTCTTCTTCTATCACCACATTAGTAGACTTCCACCTATCCACTTTGGTGTCATGCTGAGCCAACACCATATCAAATGACTACAAATAAAAATATGAAGTGGTCATATATTTGAATCTACCTTCCTTGGTTGGCTTGGCCACTTCCATAGTGAAGTGTCTGGTCTCAGGGTCATAGCCCAGAGTAGACATCATCTTTAATTTGTTTTTTTTACTCATAGCAGCCTTGGGCTAAAAGGCTTGTGATAAAGTGTCTTTGCTAGAAATCCCTTCTTCCCCCCTCTTCCTCTTGTGTTCCAGAGAATTATCTATCCATGATTGTGCTAGTAACTTTGTTGGAAGAAACCAACTCCTCAATGAACAACTTCCTTATGACTGGGGTTGTAGCCTTTGGTCTAGAAACAAATGGATTTACCAAGGTGGGAGAAGAGGACACCAATTTGGCTATTGAAGCAACCTTCTTCTTTTTCCTAGCCTCTTCTTCTGATTCTATGGTTGAAGGAGTATATTTTCCCACTTCCACTATGACAAGGGACCCTCGCCTTGGAGAATCCTAGGTTGAGGTGTCAACCGGTACATCTATAGTGACTGCTTTTGTTGATCACTCTAGTTCTGCACTCTTGGTGGGCTTGTTTGTTGTTTCAATATTTAGGGGTGAACCTTCTCCACAAGTATTCTTTGGTTGAGCTTCATTTTCAGGAGGTTCATCTCCTCCTCCAGCTGGTTGAGAAGAGCTCTTGGACATAGTTGGGAGTACTACCAAATAAGTTGTTGCAATGTTGGAGGAATCCTTTGGTGGAGTTCTTTGAGTAGGAGGATTCCTTTTTGACCTCTTCCTTCTTCCTACTATCCATTCAACCCATTTCTTTGTCCTCTTATAAATACCACTCATTAGGGTCTGCAAGTCCCCGACGGCTTGGTCTAACATATGCTCAAAATTGATGGAGAGAAACTTGATCTTCTTGATATAGGTGTTATCATACATGTGATGGCCATCATCTAGTAGCCCTTTGACTGCAAAATTGACCTTGAAATTTTTGATTTGTTCGATGGTTAATCTAGCATAGAACCTATCTCTGCTCTCCAGATCATCTCTACAATTGGCCCAGTAGTCTTAAATGTCATCTACATGGTGGATAGCTTGGCTTATTTGCAGGTAATCATGAGCATAATTAACTAGATCATATTGTGGCCTTAGAACAACATAGGTTTCCAAAGAAAACTTCTTTGAGAATGCCTTAAGGACATTCTTTGCCTCAGGCTGGGAAGCACATTTGTAGGTACTGATAGTCATGGGGAAGTTGTAGCCTTTCTTCTTGGCATTGGTACATATCAAATTCAATTGTAGCACTTTCCCCATCACCTCCACGAGCATGACCATATTCATAGGATATTTGCGTAGCTTCAAAGGAAAGTCATCAAAACCTGCAAGACGAAGGTATGAGAAATCCTTGAATTGAATAAAATAGAATCCAAATTGGCTAATGAAAGTCATGGATTTGGGGGAGAATATCCTTTCTGGACATCCTTGTAGCTCCCTACACAATATCATTGTAAATGCATCATTAACCTAAAGGTACTCTGCATAACTATTGTGCAATTGTAAAGAGGGGAAAAATTCATAACTCTTAACATCATTAGGAAATTCCTCTAATCTAGGAAGACCTAGCCAAATTTGGATTGTTTCCAAAATATACAATAGGACTGAAGACATATAAAATTCATTCTGGCACTTACCTCTATCTAGGGCCTCTAAAAGGTTCTCACTTACTATAACAGCCCAATCAATGAAGTGGTGTTGGGAACAAATTACCTAAACCAGGAAGAAGTGATGATCAACAAAGTTGAGTGCCTCACTCTCACCTGTGATCCTGTGGAGTAACACCAAAATTTCTATGATTTCCAGCTTCAAATTAGTTTTTTATAGTGTCTTCGACAGCTTCCCTTTGGCGCTCTTGGGTTCTTGAAACCATGCTTTCATTATCTCCTTCTTCCAAATTGAATTTTTGGAAATATATTTAGTCACCTCTCGACTGTATGTCATTTCTGAATACTTGGCTTGCTCTGGGATGTGAAGCAATTTCTGAACTGATTCTCTATCAATGGATAGCACCACTATATCATTGGGCAAGAGGATTTTCCTAGTATCTAGGTTGTATCGAGCGATGCATTCCCAGATCAATTATGGGGCTTGAACAACCATGAGAAAACTAGTGGCCTCAACTAATCTTCTTTACTTCAACTTCTCAGTGATGGGATGCATCTAGTCCGCTTTTAGTCTATTCTAGAAGTTCTGCATATCAAAGTACTTTAGAAATATATATGAAATATTATGTCATTTAGAAGTAATTCCATTCATTTTGTCAAATCCCATGAATCTGGAAGTCATACTTTTAATGATTTGGTTCGGAAATGAAGAATATCTTTTAAGAATAAGAATGCAGGGGCAAAGGACAACCAGTATCAAATGCTTCAGATTCAAACAATTTGTTAAGAAAATAGTATCTCTATTTGCAACCTCCAATTGACCTTATAACTTTTGAATTTCTACCATTTAACGGCCGACCTTTTGCGCCACATGACTGAAAAGACCTCAACTCTAATGAAACTATCTGTTATGAAGTAAAACAACTTTATTTGAATTAATTACCTTGCTCTTACTGGCCGTTAAGAAATGTCTTTTCATTTTTAGTAAATACAACGGTAACATTCCTGAGGTATCATAAAATTACTTTTACACTTCTCCTTTGGGCGGAGAAGTGATTTTGGAGTTCTCTCGGTTCAAAAATCTATCAAAGGGGGAATTTGGTCTATCAGGGTGCCAAAATGGCATGTGTTGATTTCATCTTCCTTCTTTATATCTCAGATTCTTTATGAGATAGATTCTTCCTCAAAATCACTTCATTTAAATAGCTTGGTGGAAAACATACTCCGTGGGTCAAAACCCGCCCGTTGTAGTATTGGAGAAGCCATTTTCCATTTTTCCACCTTTAGACTTATTTCCTTGATTTCTTTCTATTGAATCATTCCTCTTGACTTATAGAGGTGTATTTTAGGCTCATCAGCCCTTCTAAGCCTAAGGGATCCATTTTAGAACTATGCTTCTTGCTGAGACATCACTTAGTAGTCATCAATGGAAGATGCACATTGTTGATACTTTTCTGCCGGTGGAGAAGCCCGAACTCAATTTTTTGCCAAGCTGTAAAATGAAGAGTTATGGATAAATGCTTCCATTGCATGTAAAAATGATGTTAGAAGTCTTTGAACCATGACCTTTACCATATTGGGAACTTAACCTACCCAATGAAAACATGATCTCAACTGTAGAATCCCTCTGGTTCATAAAAGAGAAGTCAAATTTTGGAAATCCGATAAAGGTCGCCTATCCTGAGGGAAAAGATAGACTTAGACCCAAGACTCACATGAAGCATTCAGGACCACTACTATACCTAAAACATCCACTTTTGTCTAAAGGCATGCAGACCAAAAGTGGGGCAACATATATTTCACATTATTTAGTGAATTGAGCTACATGTGTAGATAGATAGATAGATATATAGATTTAACTAAGTAAATTTTAAGATCTCACATGTTCATATAAATTTATTGTACATGAGATGTCTTTGCAGTGATTGTTGAGGGTAGAAATGTAGAAGGATTTGGTTATTATTTATTGTGTTTTACTATAGAGAGGATGAAGTTACTTTAACATGAAAAAGTGATGGAATGTTGTTCTCCATAAGTTTGTATGCTTTACATTAATATATTGAACTCATTTTGTAAATCTAAAATTTCAACATTTTAACAAATTTCAAATTTATTTTTCTTAAATTTATATTGTTGAAATTTGTGACGTATAGGTTCAATTGTTTTAGAGGGAACATATTTCAAGAAAATAAAAGTAATTCAATATGGAATTCACTTAGTTGATTACCAACCAGACAATAAGGTGTTTTAATATTGTCACCTAGTAGTTTCCACATAATCCCTTTGTCTCCATACAGTTAAATCTCAATGTGGACATCGTAAATGGAGACTAGATAGTGAGGAACATTAGACAATATTAATATTTCTCCATGAAAGGTCTGAACAACTTGAGTTTGTCTAAAATTATAACATGTTGGAAAATAAGAAATTGAATTGGGTCATAATCATGTTAAGATGTTACTAAATGTAAGGTATAAATAATGATGTTTGATGTAGGAATAGTGGAGAAGGTAAGATAGTCCTCTTAATCAAAAATTTCATAAAGGGAGGATCCAAATTGATTAACCCCAAAGAAAGGATTAATACATAAATGAATCAACCTATTAAGGATAGAGATAAAGAGAAAAAACCTAACTTTTGTTTTATAGAAGAAAGTGTGTAATAGATTTAGGAAGATTAAAACTTTAATTAAAATGAATTGAAGAAAAGTACTAACCTCAAAATTCTATAGATCTAAAGAATGTTTTTTTTGGGTGTCTACACTGAGTTTTTGGAAATTCTACAATTTGATCTATAACAAAAATGCAGAGACGAAGAAAACCCAGAAATCTTTTCTGAATCTGGCTCAGTTTTGATTTTGACCCAAAAATGAATGTCACCTTTGACCCAAAATTTTTGATTCTAACCTAGAGAAAAATATTTGAGTTTGACCCAGAACAAAATGTCAATTCTGACCCAAAATGTCTGACAATTTTTTTTTTTTCCGAATCTACACTCCAATTCATTGTTCCAAACCTGTCCCTAAAAGAAAAATGGTTTATTTATTTGAGGGGAGGGGTTTTCCTTAGTCAAACCCTGATTTAGGAATTAATCTTGAAATTAATAATTGAAAAAAGAGATTTCTAGCAAGTAGTAGATGTAGATCTAATAATGAAGCTATGATACTCGATAGATATGCAATCGTACTTCGAATGTAAATAAGTATGTAAATATGAAAGCTTGGAATCAATATTAGAAACCATAAACCTCCATGATTGTATGCTTGGAATCCATCTTGAATGGAAAATGAATGAATCATTAGGATGCACAAAGGATCTAAGATCACACCATCGTGATGGCTATATCTAAGGTTTGAGTGATGAATCTTGAATGCTTGAACCAAATCCCTTCAAAGACTTGAATGCTTGAATAATTGATCTTCAATGGAGAACTTGAATTCTTGAGAAGAAGAATTGAAAACCTTGTTTGAATATGGAATTATTTCTTATTTTATGGTTTTTCGCTTTGTGAATATGCTTCTTGGATAGATAGATTCCCTACTTAGATTCCACTCAGAGAAAATGAGAGGAGAAGGCTTCTTTATATATGAATCTAGGGAAAAATCTTATAGAGAAGCCTACATAGGAGAATTAAATTCCCATTACAGCTATATCCATAGAAGTTGACCTATATTAAATATAATTTAAGATTTGTCACTTTAGAACCCAAAATAGTTGACCCAGAAGTGGGAAACGAAATTTTAATGACCCCCAGCAGCCGACAAACTTTCAAATTGAAAAAGGGGGTGATGTAATACTATTCTTGTTTCTCCCTAGCTTCCTCTAGGGTCTCCTAGGCCACTCTATTGACCTACTAGGGTTATTCAACTGACCCTATCCTTGTTAGGATTCTTCTCACAAGATCCTAATCCTTTCGATTAGTGAACACCAACAATGTAGAATCAAAACTCACCATGCTCCTTCCTAGGCTTCGAATGACCCTTCTTGCTCCATCTACACAAACTGATCCAAATGGATCCCAAACTCTCCCATATGGAAAGGTAGTCTTCAAATTTTTTTATTAGACTAATTCCATTGTCCACAAACAACTTTGGGATTGAAACCCTCAATGAGTTCCAAATTCCAAGTCAATTACACCCAAAAGAGGGCTACGAGCATTAGGCCTAGTTAGGCTCCTTTTCTACAATAACTTGTAAAGACCCTTAACAAGTAAGAAACCTAACACCATATCCTGATACCCTTTATCAATAACCTAAGGATTTTCTAGGTCTTGGCTTCCAGAGGTGTCTATAGAGTACCTCCTATGAACATGCCTAAAATTTAGGGTTTTAGGTCCTTTTCATAGTCTGCACAAGAAATTAATTTTCTTGGCTTACAAAAAAACCCACCCAAATTTCTCCTCTGAGTTAGGTTTCCTCCACTCAACTCACTACCTTCCCACAATGCTTGATTAAAGAAATGAATGCTTTCAATCCCTCCAAAATACTATGCAATTGTTGGTGATCTCTAACCATGCACCTCTAGCGTGCCTAGGGAATCACCTTATAAATGGAAGCCATAATTTCTTGTCCCCCTCCTTCAATATACATAATGGACATACAATCATCTTCCATAATCCAAGAGCCTATGCAATTTCTACAGTGGAAAATTGATAAATGACCCCATTTGCATATAGTGCTGAATTCAAACCACCGACAAGACATAAACTAAAAGATTTTACTAAAGAAACTAAAACTATTAAAATTAACAAAATACCACAACAAAAACTCTTGTAAAAATCTACATTACCAAAAACAAAGCTTACATTAGCAGATTCAATCCATTAGAATATTAGATCCTCACAAAACACAAATATTGTAACTGTTCTTCAATTACATAGTTCATACACACACTGACATCAACTTGAAAACCCTTGAAAATGATCGAGGATAGCCTCTTATAGTTTACCAAGGCACTAAAACACTAGTTTCAAAAATTTAAGGAACTAATACCTTTGAAGTTGTATTCTTGCAACAAATGTTGTCAATGTTGTCAATGACAACATTGACAAGTTTTACAACTTTTTGGATATGCTATCCAAACTTGGTCAAAAGGTGTCCAATCTTTCCCAAATAACTAATTATGATGTTTAAACATGTAATAGGACCCTTAGTCCCTTTCTTGGAAACATTTGGCACTAAAATCATAAAACACCCTAATAGACCTAGATTGGACTCATAGGTCACTAAGAACCTAAATAGACATCCTCTCACTTCACACACTACACACTAGGAATTTTTGTCCCTTTATTAACCTATCGGTTTGTCTAGAAACACTAAAATAAAAATCATCAATAGAAGCCCTAGGTTACATTACATCTTCTATCCTACCTAGGTGCTCCTGCACCATACTCTCCAACAAGTAAAACTATGTCACTCTTGTGGACAAGATATCCTCTGAAATGCCCACCTTCTTGAAGTCTCCCTCTGAAATCCATGAGGCCTTTGACTCTGGTCTATCCTTCCATTGAATTAGGTGTTCAATGTAGACTCTATGCCTTGTAGTCTTCTTGACCCTGGAATCTAGAACTTTTTCAGCTACCATCTATGGTTTGGGAGGCTGTCATGCCCCGCAAGGGAACTAGGGAAGACAACAAAGATTCTCTTTATAAAAGAAAATCTAAGTAATGATTTATGAAAAAATTTGAATTTTTAAATAATTACCTGAACAAAATATAGTTTAACTTAGATTCCTCCAAGGTTCCCTTCTAAACAAATGCACAATTTATTTAAGTCCATTTAGTGTAATAGCAACTTGAGTTACTTCTTAAGCAAACTACATCTCAACATTTGTAGATTATTTATAAAGAAATACAAAGTACTTTCATTTCAATTTGCCATTTAAATCCATTTTATTCGTAAGTATCCTTAATGAATGAGATAAATTTTAAATAAAATAGAATCGTCTAAATCATTTGATACATTACAAATATTAGATTTGTTTTTCAATATCTTTTCACTTAATCAACAATAATGAGAAACATACTACTTTACTTGGAATGTTAAAAATCCTTTTTCTTTTACAACACACATCATTTACATAAAGTTCATGCTTTCCCTTTTCTTTTCCTGAGTCTACCCATTCCAAATACATCACTTTAAAAATACATTAATGATTACATTACATTCATCTCATCTTGGGAGTTAACAATAATTTTGCAATATGAAAGATAATTACAAAGTCTTCGTTCTTCAAAACTAGAACATTAAGCAAGCATGAATCTTCAAGCACTACATCCGCAAAAGATACCTTGATAAAAATATTTACCACCCAACCCTGTGGATACAAAAAGTCCCACTCCCCCGTGTTAGGAGATAAACACCAAGGTCTACAAAGAAGGGATAGCTAGGCCATACCTAGGGTTGGGTAACCTTTCCCAAATAGCAAATGAAAGAAGATCAAAGTATAAAGTCTTTTACAAAAGGTTCTAAGGCTTGGTAGAAACTCTAAGAAATAACCTAAGTGAGTGTCATCGCATAGCCCTCATGCTTTGGGTTGTCCTACTACTAGCCACTCCAAGCCCGGCCCCCAAGAAGGCACATGCAGAATCAAATGCCTTTCGTATAGACAAGCACCATTCAATCGTACCTACGCATAGGTACCTTCTCCCACTCCCATCCACAGCCTTTGCTAGTGCTAATGGCATGGGAAAGGAATACATTAATATTTTTAGTGTTTGAACCCATTCCCATAAGCTTAATTAAATTTTCACTTGTTAAATAACTCTTCAGTCAGTTATCCTGGTTCTAGCCACTTCGGGCCCCGGCCCCGCACTGAGAACCACTCACTTAGTTTCCTTAGGTTTTGTACCGTTAACCCACACATCACAAATGCATCATACATGTAGTGAAAACACATCATAAACACATTTGAGAACTGCATCAAAGAATATAAAATAATAAGGTAGTTTAGGGATATTTAGGAAAATTAGGAACGTTTAAAGAGGCCTAGAATGGTCTGGATCCTCCTAGACAATCCTAAAGCCTAATCCTACTTCCTAAAAACATCCTAACCCTATTAAAACATCTAAATGCACCATATAACCTCCAACAAACATGTAAGGAACATATTTAAAGTTACACAAAATTTCAAATGCCAAAACACAATGCTCTAAAAAAAACTCACATGCCTAAAAGTTAACTAAGTTTGATTTTATTGAAAATCCTAAAATCTAGAAGTTTCATCTTAACTCCTAGGAAGCTAAAACCTATTTCAATCATCCTGAAAGGTACCTATTTTCTTTATACAAGTATAACTTAAAGTATAAGAAATTTATACTTAAATGTTATACTTGTATAAACAAAAAGCTATTTATTATATTTGTTCAACTTCAACCCTAATACAAACATGGCATCAAAACATTGCTAGCCTTGGGAAAACGATATAGATAACAACAATTAACTCGACCAAATGACAGAGATCAAAACAGTTAACTCAGCCTTGTATAAACAAAAACCTATTTATTATATTTGTTCAACTTCAACCCTAATATAAACATGACATCAAAACATTGCTAGCCTCAGGAAAATGACATAGATAACAACAATTAACTCGGCCAAATGACAGAGATCAAAGTAGTTAACTTGGCCAAAAGATAGAGAATCAAGATTCTTTACTATAACACAAAATCAAATACAAATACTATTTCAGGATTTCATAAACCCTAATCCAAACACTACAACAATAACTATGGATTTGAACAGCATATTACAACTGACAACAATATGAATTTTAATTGCAGAATCACAACCAATGACAAAATATTACAAATTATAGCAATACTTTAACAACAGAAAACTAAATACAAATATTCCGCACATTGCCTAATGATAGGAGATAAAATATAAATAATACTAAAATGGCTGGCATTGTACAATAATACAACAACTTATAATTTTATAAACATTTATACAATAAAATAATAATGGATAAGCATTCTACAATAATACAGAATACATAAATATTCTGTAGTAATACAAAATGCAATAAATAATACATAAACGTCCTACAATCATACAATAATGCATAGGAAGTAATTTTTATTTGATATATGATCATATTCACTTATCCAAAATAAAGACATAATTGTATAAACATTCTGAAATTTACAAAGACAATAGAGCACACAGAATAAAACACTCAACCAGACTCTTATCCAATACATATCACAAAGGAGAGTTATCTCTCAGGATGGATTCAAACCTGGAGTCCTGTGGAGATTCATTTTGAAGAAGAAGAATCTAACCTCTCAATCTCTTCCAGCACTTCTTCAAGTCCTTATGGGTGCAATCTCTAGCCACTACCGAAAGTAACCAAATGGTAATCTAAAAGATTAATGAATTCTCTCCTCCCAATTATAATTTTCTAAAAATAATAATGCTCAACTCTACACTATCTCCTCTCGAATCCAAAATTCATATCCAACCCCCTCTCACACAGGAGATCTCTGTGTATATAGAATGGGGAGTTGTTTCATAGGTATTCCAATTGATGCAACCATCCTTCAGTTATCCATTAATAATATAGTTTGTAAAACCATTCCTGTAAAGGGATAAATTAATTTTAAATAGGACTTTAATTTATGTTTCCTAAATTTGATGATGACAAAATAGATAGTAATTGTTTTAGGAATAGTTTCATAAACTTACTATGGTAATTTATAAAAAGTTATTACCCAAATATAAATATAACATAACCTTACCTTAGTTTTATAATTTCCTTCACATAAATAATTTCCTATGTAATAATATATATATATATATACATATATATA
>MU228419.1:140854-153103 GCA_018584345.1 Thuja plicata | reverse complement strand
TTGAATTGTTCTAAAGACCTCTCACAAGGCCACTCCTCATAGGGTGTTTAAATCCTCTAACAGGGTCACACCTAACAGTGTGTTTTGTAACCTTTAATAGGGTTGGCTCCTAACAGGGCTCACTTCAGAAGAGTGAAAATCAGTAACTAGTTGCATTGGTGGTTTTCCCAAATTGGGTTTCCACGTTATATCTGGTGTTACTTGTGTTACTTGTGTTCATGTTATTTTTTTTATGCTTGTCAATCACTGTGAATGTTTAAAGAACATAATTTAAGTTAATTTACCGAGTTACAGCAGTTTATATCTAAGACATCTAAAGGACTTGTGGATTTATTTTTGTAGTAACTGATTCACCCCTCCCCTCTCAGTTACTCCATCCATATTTCCAACATGATAGCCAATTTATCTTCATGCAACCTCTTCAATACTACCTCTACATGTCTGCTATGCTCCTCTCTTGTCTTACTAAATATTAGGATATTATCAAGGTATACCACCAAAAACTTCCTCGTGAAGTCCTTGAGCACCTCATGAATGTGCTCAGAGAATTAGAGAGGCCAAATGGCATTACCAGCCATTCATATAACCTATCTATGGTCTTGAATGTCACATTCCATTCATCACCTTCATTCACCCTAATTTGGTGATACCCACTCTTCAAGTCCAACTTGGTAAAGTAAATTTACCCTCCAAGGCAATCCATGAGATCCTCTATCCTAGGTATAGGAACCTATACCTTATTTTGATCCTATTTATAGCCCTTGAGTCTGTGCATAGTCTCCATTTTCCCCCCTTCTTGGAATCCAACACAACCCAGACTGCACAAGGGCTAATATTCTTCTCTATCAAGCCTTGATCAAAGATTTCCTACACTTGTCGAGCTACCTCAAAGTTCTGATCAGGAGTAAGCCTATATGTTGTTGTATTGGGCAGAGATTCCCCTTACACAAAGTGTATTTTGTGACTTATTACCCTCTTAGGTGGTAGGGTTGCAGGAGTGCCATCACTCACTATGTCCTTGTACTTCACAAGCAATTCTTGCACCTCTGGTGTTAATGGCTCCTTCTCTAGTTTTTCATCCTCCTTGGGTCTTAGCACAATGGCATACCCCTCACTCTCATCACCCCTTATATCTTTCACAAACTCCTTTCCAGTACATAACATGACATTAGGAGTCTTTTATTGTGGTTCTTCATCTTCTAGTAAAGACTGAATCTTTAAATTCTTTCCTCCTTTCTTGAAGCTAATGTAATTCTCTTTCCCATCATATACTACCCCATTATCAAATTGCCAAGGCATCCCTAGTAGCAAATGGAAAGATTCCATTGGTAGGATGTCACAAAGTACTCTATCCTTGTATCCCGCAATTGAAAACTCAACCCATGTTTTCTCATTGACCAGTACACTTTGGCCTTTGTTGAGCCATGTTACCTTATAAGCATTCACATGGGGTATCTTGGCTAGCTTTTGTTTCAGTATTGCCTCCTCTGAGATGATATTATCTATGGATCCAAAGTCCATAATCACTTTACAAACCTTACCAAGAATTTTGCATCTGATTCTAAACAAGGCCCTCCTATGTTTTGGCTCATCCTTGATTGGTTGTCTTATCATTTCTCTTCTGAACATCAAGTTCACTCCCATCTTTGAATCTAGATGGTCAATCTCAGGTGCTTTGACACTTGAAGTGTCCTCATGAGCATATGCTACCCTTTTATCACTATTTGTTGCCGAAGGTTTGTCAGGACATCTATAGGCTGGATGGCCTAATTTCCCACAATAATAACACTTCATGGTTGCAAATTAAGAACTAATCCCACCTCCTCTTCCTTTTTTAGGACCACCATGATTACCCCTACCTCTATTATATCCTCCTCTTGAACTACTTTTAGTCTGCTACTCTATTAACTTATTCTCTCCTTGTGACCTTTTCTCACTACCTTTGCCTTGGTAGCCTCCTCTTTGACCCCTTTGGTCTCTCCCTCTACCTTTGTTATTCTTGGAACTAGAGTAACCCTTCTTCTTTTTCTTCTCCTCCACTCTTATGGCCAACTGATAACACTTTTGTATTGTAGTTGGAGTCCATAGGCTAATCTCCTCTTGGATATTCCACTTCAATCCACCCAAGTATCTAGCCACTTTGATTGAATCCTCTTCTTGCAATTTTGACCTTAGACACAATATTTGGAACTCCTCATGTATGAATCCACATCTAGGTCTTCTTGTTTCAAGTTTTGTCTCTTTCTATAGAGTTGGATTTTATACACCTATGGGAGATAATTCTCCTTCAAATTGGTCACCATGGAATTTCAATTTGCTATTGGTTTCTTTCCCATTCTTACCATCTCATCCTAAAGGTAATTACACCAAGTCAAAGCATACCCTCTGAGTCTAGACTTGGCCCCCTTAAGCTTTTGGGCTTCAGTCACACCCTCACATTCGAAATGGTTCTCCATTCCCCCTATCTAATCCATTAGTGCTTCAATTTCTGTCTTTCCACTAAACAAAGGGATACCTTCTAAAGATTTTCCACCTAATGCTTTGATGGCCTTCAAGAATGGGTCTTCATTTAAGACAGGGTCAGGTTCCAAAATGATTTCTTCCTCAGCAACCTTCTTGCCCATATCACTGCTTTTCACCCCTTCTCTACTCCTAGCTACTTCATTAGCAACTTCCTCAAGCCTCAACTTCATACCCTCTAAGGTTGCTTAAAGGAATCGGTTCCTCTCCTTTTTCTCATCAACTTCCTTAGCTAATTCTATGTTTGTCACCATCTTTTACCCTCCTACTAACTCTCTAGTAGTTGCTTACATTCACTAACTTCCCAAGTCTCTCAAATTGTTGTGACACCACTCTAATGTAACACTAGCCTTTCTTCTCCCTAGCTTCCTCTAGGGTCTCCTAGGCCACTCTACTGACCTACTAGGGTTCTTCAACTGACCCTATCCTCCTTAGGATTCATCTCACAAGATCCTAATCCTTTCAACTACTGAACATCAACAATGTAGAATCAAAACTTCTCATGCTCCTTCCTAGGCTTCAAATGGCCCTTCTTGCTCCATCCACACAAACTGATCCAAATGGATCCCAAAATCTCCCATATGGAAAGGTAGTCTTCAAGATTTTTTATTGGACTAATTCCAATGTCCACAAATAGTTTTGGGATTGCAACCCTCAATGATTTCTAAATTCCAAGTCAATTGCACCCAAAAGAGGGCTACTAGCATTAGGCCTACTTATGCTCCTTTTCTGCAATAACTTGTAAAGACCCTTAACAAGTTAGAAAACTAACACCATATCTTGATATCCTTTTTCAAGAAACTAAGGATTTTATAGGTCTCGGCTTCAAGAGGTGTTCATACAGTACCTCCTACAAACATGCCTAAAATTTAGGGTTTTAGGTCCTTTTCACAGTATGTACAAGAAATTAATTTCTTGTCTTACAAAACAACCCACACAAACTTATCCTCTAAGTTAGGGTTCCTCCACTCAACTCACTACCTTCCCAAAATGCTTGATTGAAGAAATTAATGCTTTCAATCCCTCCATACTACTCTGCAACTATTGGTGATCCCTAGCCATCCACCTCTGGCTCACCTAGGGAATCACCTTATAAATAGCTTCCATATATTCTTGGTGCCCTTCTTCACTATACATAATTTACATGGAGTCACCTTCCATAATCCAAGAGCCCATGGAATTTCCACAGTGGAAAATGGATCTATGACCCCATTTGCATACAGTGCTCAATTCAAACCAGCGACGGGACATAAACCAAAAGATTTTAGTAAAGCAACTAAAAATATTCAAATTAAGAAACTACCACCACAAAAAGTCTTAGAAAAATCTACATTACTAAAAACAAAGCTTACATTAGCAGATTCCATCCATTACAATATCAGCTCCTCACAAAACACAAAAACTATAATTATTCTTCAATTACACAGTCCGTACACACTCTGAAATCAACTTGCCAACCCTTGAAAATGATTGAGGATAGCCTCTTATAGTTACCAAGACACTAAAAAAACAGTTTCAGATAGTTAAGGAACTAATTCCTTCAAATTTTCATTCTTGCAACAAATGTTGTCAATGTTGTCAATGGCAACATTGACAACTTTTGCAACTTTTTGGATATGCTATCCAAACTTGGTCAAAAGGTGTCCAATATTTCCCAAATCACTAATTATGATGTTTAAACATGTAATAGGACCCTTAGTCCCTTTCTTGGAAAAATTTGGCACTAAAATCATTAAACACCCAATTAGACCTAGATTGGACTCATAGGTCACTATGGACCTAAATAGACATCCTCTCACTTCACACACTACACACTAGGAATTTTAGTCCCTTTATTAACATAGTGGTTTGGCTAGAACCACTACAAGATAAAAAATCAAAAGAAGCCCTAGGTTACATTGCATCTTCTACCCTACCTAGGTGCTCTTGCATGAGGGGGACCTAGGTCAAAAACAATGTCGACCTTGACATAGGTCAAGGTCAAGGTCAACCTTGACCCAGGGAGTCAGAACCCCTGGAAAATGTGCCAAGTGGGATAAATATTATTTGGAGAGGACCAATCAGGGTCCTAAATAGGAATAGAAGTAGGAAAGGGTGTAGAAATGAGAGTTAACTATGATGATGGTAAAAAAACACCCCCTAAGGAGGGATAAACATTCTTAACATGGAAGTGCTTCCATTTTAAGGTGATACATTAAGCCCCCACTTTAGATGGAGTATGGAAATCAAATATACTCGCTGTATAGTTAGAAGAAAGACTCCAGTGGAACACAATGAGGTAGAACATCACTTAGTCAAGGACATGAGCCCCTAGAACAAGTATTCTAACTTAACATACATACACAAAGATATGAAAGAAAAGAGAGAATAATCATAGAAAACATAAATGACTACATTTTTAAGACAAGAGAAACACTCTAAATAACATATCTTTATGATCTAATCCTATTAACATGAAAGTGAAAGAGAGGAGAGAGAAATTTATTACCTCACCTAGTAATATTCCCACCTTACCATGAATCACCAAGGAGGAAGAGCCCAACAAGTTCAACCATGAACTATGATTTGTAATTGCAATGTGTCTTCTGATGGCTTTTCGAATACCCATAGATCCACCTTTTTGTATCACTATGGAATATAAAATGCATGTCTTTTTAGGATTTAGAAACTTATGTTTTTTACCTTCCAAGGATTTATCATATTGAAAAATGTGTATCTCTTTAGGATTTAGAAACTTATGTGCACTACCTTCTGAGGATTTAGCAAAAATTAAAATTAAAATGCGTGTCTCTTCTAGATTTAGCAACTTATGTGTATTACATTTTGAGGATTTAGAATGTTTTAATATGTAAACTATAGTATAAGGAAGACCCTATATATTCCCCCCTCCTTATCATGACTACCTACTAGGAAGGATAAGGAAGATAAAGAGGATACATACTTGACAAGCTAAGGAGATATCAAGTTTAACAATAATATACACTATATCCTTAGCAAAGAGTATTAATGCTTACCTCTAAGAGCATAGATAATCATGAAATGGATATGTCACATATGGAAAAAGGATCCTCAAAGAGAAAGAGATCTTATTAGAAAGACCCCCAATATAGACGAATGCTTAGGATAAAATGTCATCATCCAAAGAAGAGCAAAGAGGGACCAAAGATTTGATCATCAAGCCCCCTGTGATGAAGAGGAAGATAAATCTTGTAATGAAGGAAGCCAACTCTAACCCAAAGCAAGAGAAATAGTTTATAAAGAACATAATTTAAAAACTAAAGAAGAGGTGATGACCTAGGAAAATCACCTCTCATATAAGAGGGTATCTATAGTCAAAACATAAATCTTTATAAGGAAATAATGTTGTAGAATAAACAAATGACACTAAGCTAAGTAAAGTAGATCCTTAGATAGAGAAAGAAGGAAAAACCTTGTCCCCTAGGAATGAAGGCAAGATATAGATAAATTGTATTAAGAGATGTTGTAGAAAATAGATATCTTTACAAAAAATGTCCTAGACAAGATATCATGGGTGATTATGAGCGAAGGAAGTATGTATCATAATACAAAATCATAGGGATAGAATATAGAAAGAATAACCGATTAAGCTCAAAAAAATATATATGCTAAGAGAAGAATGGATCCTAGAATATTGGAAGGAAATACCTCTTTCCCCCCAGTTAAGAGACAAGAGGAGAAAAATTATCTCATTTATAGAAGAATGAGAGGAATGCCCTATATCAAAATTATGAAGAAATTATAGTACTACATGGGAATGATATATAATTCCTAAAGAAGCTCTTTCTCTAACATATAGCTTGAAATGCACACCATAAACAAGTAAATTTTTATTTATATATTGAAAAGGAAATTTGTATTTAGAGAGAGCATTTTTTGGCATAAGTTTAAAGATTTATTTCTTAGAATTCATTAACTAAACATACAATTTCTTAGCCACATCTTAAGGAGTATCAGGGTGATCTAAGGTAGGTGTTGGAAGAAGAAAATAAAGAGGAGGGTGATAGTTAAAATCAACAACCTTGTTCTGAGAAGGCGGGAAGCCTATACCTTGCATATCTTGTTTAGGGGATAAATGAATTGGGTTTTTAATGCCATGTTCATTAACACCTAACCCTAAACCCATATAGCCACATTTATCCATCATAGTGTATCTTGTAGTGTATGTTGGCAAGTTGACTTCCTGAGGAAGCATGAATTATTTTGTGTTGTCAATCATGGCAAAAAATTCATAATAAGTTTTTGTCAAAGATAACTTAGAAGATAAAGTGACTAAGTATAGAAAATATGACAGATAGAGAGATATAGATATCAACACATCAGTGCATGTGTTAGAGATCATAGTAGATCATGTGTGCTTAGGTATATACTCTATGGTGGATATACATGCTAGATCCAAACACGTACAGTATGGAACATGAGTATGGAAAAGTTATAGACAGAGTAGTAGACCTGCAGTCTAGGAAATAGAGCATGGAAGCCGACTACAGTTTTGATCAGCGTGTATGATTTTATAATGTAATGGCTAAGCACCTTTAGTTGTAAGTTTGTCATAATGTAATTAGTGTTATAGTAAACATGCTTGGGCCAACTTGTTCGGAAGCATTATGTATTTTTGTTTTAGGGCCGACTAATGATTTGTTTTGGGTTGCGCTTATTCAGATTTGAAGATATAAGTATGTAATGTAAAGATATGTTACAAGTGTTGATTATTGTGGAAGAAGAAGTTATAGAGGGATAGTATAATGAAGTCAGAAGATGATATATCTCTTTAAAGAAGTAAGAGCATCCACGCATACATGGAACTAATCAGACAATAGTGTCACTACAGTAGTTCATTTTTGATATAGTGCATATCAACATTCAGAGGGTTGTAGCCTTCATATTATTTGGATAGTGAGCCATACACCCCTAACAGGGTTATTGTAAAAGACTCCTAACAGGGTGTGACCTTTAACCAGGTCACTATACTCAATTTGTAAAGACTGCACTTCTAATAGGGCAAAGGAACTTTAACAGGTTCATTATACCTAGTACAATATTTTGTGGGTATTAATTCCCACCGGAGTTTTCCTTTGATCAAGGTTCTCCGTAATCATATCATGTGTTATGTGTTCTTGTGTTATTTTTCTTTGGATGCACATTTGATATATGTTTAATTGGCTGAAATATAATAAGTAGATAAACATTGATTCACCCCCCCCCCCTTCTCAGTGTTTCTAACAATTGGTATCAGAGCTCTGGNATTCCCCCCCCCCCCCTTCTCAGTGTTTCTAACAATTGGTATCAGAGCTCTGGTCCTCTAAAAGAAAGTTTAACCACTTGAGGAGATCATTGAATCAGCTGAAGCAAAACATTTAAAAAAGAATCTTGAAGCAGCTCTTGAAGATCTTGATAGATCTGAGAAGGAAAATGAAGAACTAAGATTAAAAAATGATGGCTCTCAAATACTTATTAAAAGGCTAAGAAAAGATCTGAAAGATTGTTCTAAAAGTGATCTAGGACAAATGGTCAAAAATCTTAATGAAGAGAACAAATCTCCAAAAGATAAACTTGAAGATCTGGAGGAACAGCTTACAGATAGCCAGAACACTATTGAAGACAAGATCAAAGAAAGCAATCAACTGGAAGAGGAACTTCTACAGGAAAACATGAAAGTCTTGGAATTGGAAAACATAAAGAAGAAGTTGGAATCTGAATTAACAGAAGCAAAGGACAAGATTGATAAACTCCACAAAATTTCTTATTTGATTCAATCCCAGCTCAATGCACAAAGAAAAAAAGGGAACACTACTAGTCTTCGATTCAGTATAGCTCAAGATGAAATCAAATCATCACAAGAGAAAGAAAAAACACTTGAAGCATCTTCAGAAGATAATAAAGTTGAAGATACTACAGAAGTTATATTTGAAACACCTAAAACAGAAATCAAGCAAGTTAACAGAACTTTTTATGCATGCAATAAACATGGACATTTGGCAAGAGATTGCAATGAGGTAAGACCTTTTAAAGGTTATTGTTAATCCTGTAACAATTTTGGTCACAGGGCTATACATTGTAGAACAAGTCATAATAATCAACATCAGCAGAATCACAGAAGTATGAATCAAAAAAATCAAAGAAATCAACTCTCAAGAAATTTACAGAACATTACATGTCAGATATGCAACTACAATGGACACACAACAAAGCAATGCATCATGATGAGAAAGAACATCAGAAGTCCTATCATTTGTCACACATGTGGAAAGGCTGGACATATCACAAGGTTTTACAGATCCAAAAATCAGAAATAAGAAGATCCCAAAAATTCTCTATTTGAAGAGAAAGGAGAAGTCAATTTTGTCTTAGCAAATGAAGATTCAAGAACAATATGGGTTAAAGTTAAGAAGGAAAATAATGTTGACAAAGTATTTGATGCATCCTCAGATGATGCACCCTCTACTTCTTCTTGAATAGACCTTCTTGGTCTTAGGGGGAGCTATTCTAGCTCAGAATCCCTGCGCGGTTGGTGTACTCACTTCAGAGTATGCACCTTTGGATTCATGGTTAAAAGCTCAAATTACAGCTATATGCATTCACCCATTATCTAATTGCATTGGGATCAAAGGTTGAAAATATCTATGCATAGTTGCAAGCATTAAATGTGGCAGATCGTATAAAAGGAAGTTCATAGTCAATCATTTTCACAATTACATTTGAGAGCATAGAAATTAAAGAGCATTAGAGTACTAAGACATCAAAGCATGAAGGCATAAATATTTTTTTAGTTAGAACGAACAGATAATCAGTTTGAAGCGGAGCCCTAGCAGTCGCGTTGTTTCAAAATTTTGTGGAAACCCTACATAAGAAAACAAGTAAGTATGGCGACCCTAGTTGTGTTTGATGTAGCAAAGAGGAAGAGGTTTATATTTAAGAAGCATCCATTCAAATCCATACTGGATGATGTGGAAGGGGATTTCTCCAAAACCCCGCTTGGCGTTGTTCACGTGGAAGATATCCGCACGTACATTTACTGTAAAAAGGAATCATTAGGAGATGATAATATAGCTTCTCACATGGCATCAATGCTAAATAAGGATTTCACATTCAAGGATGAATTTACACACCTACAAGATAACCCTATTTTGGACTATTTGAATGCGCATGAGTTTGAAGAACTAGAATGCGTAAGGATTTTGTTAAGTAGAATTCATGATGATCTCTTTTGGATTGGTGATGTTCCTGTCCGTATCACTGCAAACTTAATCCATCAGTTAACAAAACTTTCAATGACTAGACCAGTATTTCGCACTGGTAAGGATGTAAAGAAAAAAATTGATAAAGTTTTTCTTTCTAGGAGTGATAGGCACGGAATGACAGTCGACCCTATCAAGGAAGATGACATTAAACTCATGAAAGTGATACTTGGATACAAGTTTCAGCAAGCAAGTAGGTTAAATAGTGTCTCTACAGCAACAGTCCTTGAAGCTATTAGAATTATGAAGGACAACACTCAATACAATCTATGTGAGGTCTTGCGTGATCAGTTGATTGAAAACATCAGAATCATCAAACGTGATAGAAGCAAAAAATTTAGGTTTAGATCTCTAATCATCTATTTATATCACAATATAGTTGGAAAGGTTGTAGACATTTATCTAGACAAAGGAAAACCTACAATGAATCTGACGTCTCTTAAAGCCATAGTAGAAAGTAGTGCAAGAGATAAAATGGATATGGACATAAAGATATTTAGGGTCAAAATGTAGAGCAGGTTCAGACTATCTAAGAAGATAGTTGAAAAATATAGGGATACAATATGCTTTATGGTAGAGACAAATTGCACATGCATGGAGGCTGTTGAGCCTAGAACTAAGTGGATTCATCCACTAGGGTATGAATTAGAAGACCATGTGTTAGAAGGATATGCACAGGTCTTATTGTCAACACCTAAAGACCGTAATGAGCCTAGATGGGGCACTTACAGAGAAAAGACTGACGAAGTGGATATTGAACTAAAACTTGCCTTCAACAAAAGGAAAGCATCCAGAATGACATCCAACATTGTGAGAAATCATGGAGTCACACAAGAAGATTTGGATAAGGCAAAAGAAGCCAAAATTGCTAAAGTTAAAATTGAGAAAACTGTTGAAACTTAGAAGAAGAAACAGAAGAAAAATGAGGATAATACCACCGCGCCTACTACAACCATTGATCTAGAAACATCTCCACCTTATGTACCTAGCAAGAAACCAAGAGTAAGGAAGAAAGTGGCTACAAGCCATCCATCCTCAAGAGCCACTCGAAGAAAATCTAAGAATGTTCAAGCTCCACCTGAGGTAGGATTTAGACCTAGTCTAAATATCTTGAAGAATAGGATTGTAAATGAAGGAAGACTAGATAAATTATCAAAAGTCTATGACATGTATCAAGAGATGGATAAGATTGAGATACACTCTATGATCATATCTCATATGATCAAGTTTAAGAAGTCTGTTATTTAACTTAAAAAAGTAATACTAGATAAGTTATGCAACATACTGGAGATAATGAAAAGACATGCTATTGAAGAGGACATGAAGATTAGAGAAGAAACCTTAGATACTCTTCTTCCTATTTGCTCACATGATGAGAAAGCTATTCTATTAGATCTGGTGAACCCTCATCTCTGAACTAAAATAAGGACTCTACAAATTATGAACAAAGAGTAGGAGCAGGTTGGAAAGGAGACTGAAAAAGCATTTGCACAAGTATTTATGGATAGACACATGTATCCACCAACGGTGCCTACAAAAAAAGTTACTCCAGCTCCTCCTAAACAGGTTACAACTCCAGAAATTTAGATTGTGCCTATGAAAGGTCCACAGGATTCAGCACCCACAGGACAATAACTTCTGAGACACCTAAAGATACAGAAGATGCTATAATAGTTGACAATGTCAAGATATCTATGACAGCTTCTGATAATGATATGAATAAGGTTGATGAAGAAATGAACACAGATGACACATCTCTATAACAGAGTGAAGTGCCTTCCATTGATCCAATAGACTTGGATAAGGAGAAAGATACTCAAGGTAATGAGACACCAGTGAAGGAGATTCATGTCAAAAGTGAATGTGTTGACACAAGTTAGAATACTATTTTCTCAACATCCACTCAACCATCTACATCATTGTTGTCAAGGTTAACTCCTGACTCAGCAAGTTTAGATGCATGGGGAGAAGAAGAACTTATCAAGATCAACATCATTGCCATGGAAAAGGCAAAAGAGAAATAAGTAATGAGGAATCCTCACTTCTTGGAAACAGTGAATATTTTGAATGACTTAGTGCCTACTGATTAGAAAGTGGCCAAAGTACAATCATTTGAAGATGTAGACAACATCTTATCAAACTTCAAGTCACATTTCACTAGCTTAGTAGAATCTACTACCAATATTATCGAAGATGAATATAAGAAGGAGAGACTACATGACTTGGTAAAGAACTTTACCTTAGATCTAAATTCCTTAAAGATTGGGCAAGCTATATTGAAGGAATTGACAAATAAAGGAAAGAAAGTCATAGCAAACTATATGGATGGAGTGAAGCTCACCTCTAAGCACACTAAAAAGATAACAGAAGCAGAAGAAATGGTGGACAACATAAGAAAATTAGTTGAAAATTCCACACAAGATATGAGCATATGCAACAATGTCTACCAAGGGCAGTTAGACAAAATTGAGAA
>MU228419.1:121706-140804 GCA_018584345.1 Thuja plicata | reverse complement strand
TGAGAACATAAAATAGATTGATAACACCATATAGACATATGATCAAGGTCCTTGCATGGATCTGATGAAAATGGAAAAGTTGACATATGCCCTATGCACGCATCTTCAAACTGTTGATGCAATGAAAGTCTTTTGGAAAAAAGAGATTCAATCTCTTCAAATTGTGTACCCACAAGTCTATATGGAGTAAGTATGTTGAAGACTTACAGTTTTGCACACCTTTTTCATTAATGTCAAAGGGGGAGTAGTATAGAATGTGTATATGCAGAGAAGTATATATGTATATATCATTAAATATTATGATAAACAGTCATTTTTGTATGAAGTCATCTTAAGTAACTTAGCCACATTCCTTTGTTTCCATAAATGACAAAGGGGGAGATTGTTGACAAGTTGACTTCCTGAGGAAGCATGAATTATTATTTGTTTTCAATCATGGCAACAAAGTCATACTAAGTTTCTGTCAAAGATAACTTAGAAGATAAAATGACTAAGTACAAAAAATAGGACAGACAGAGAGATACAAAGATCAACACATCAGTGCACATGTTAGAGATCACACCAGAACATGCGTGCTTAGGTATATACTCTATTGTGTATATAAATGCTAGATCCAAATGCACACAGTATGGAACATTAGTATGGAAAAGTTACAAACAGAGTAGTAGACCTGCAGTCCAGGAAATAGAGCATGAAAGTCAACTACAATTTTGATCAGCGTGTATGATTTTATAATGTAATGGCTAAGTGCCTTCAGTTGTAAGTTTGTAATAATTTAATTAATTTTATAGTAAACACAATTGGGCCGACTTGTTCGGAAGCATTATGTATTTTTGTTTTAGGGCCAACTAATGATTTGTTTTGGGTCATGCCTATTCAGATTTGAAGATATAAGTATGTAATGTAAAGATATGTTACAAGTGTTGATTATTGTGGAAGAAGAAGTTATAGAGGGATAGTATAATGAATTTAGAATATGATATAGCTCTTTAAAGAAGTGAGAGCATCCACGCATACATGGAACTGATTAGACAATAGTGTCACTACATCAGTTCATTTTTTATATAGTGCATATCAACATTCAGAGGGTTCTAGCCTTCATATTATTTGGGTAGTGAGCCATAACCCCTAACAGGGTTATTGTAAAAGACTCCTAACAGGGTTCAACCTTTAACCAAGTCATTGTACTCAAATTGTAAAGACTACTTCTAATAGGGCAAAGGAACTTTAACAGGTTCATTATACCTAGTACAATATTTTGTGGGTATTAATCCCCACCAGAGTTTTCCTCTGATCAAGGTTCTCTGCAATCATATCATGTGTTATGTGTTCTTTTTTTATGTTTCTTTGGATGCACATTTCATATATGTTTAATTGGTTGAAATATAATAAGTAGATAAACACTGATTCACCACCCCCCCTCTCAGTGTTTCTAATAGTGTACATATTTGCAAATATTCTAAAGGAGATGATTGACTATGGTGGTCATGAGAAAATGTTGTGTAAGGTGGAATGATAGGTTTATAATTTTTTTTTTCTTCCCTTTAATATCATCATGGATTAGATAAGAAGGGGAAGGTAAATGAAAGAATTCTTGCAGATCTGCATCATGAACCCTAGTTTGAGCCCCATCATAAGTGTGGGAAGAAATAGGAGTAGGAATATTCAAAATTGAATTAGGAAGGATAGGATGAGGATTAGGAAGATTAGGAACTGGATTAGGAATGATAGGATTAGGATAAGGAAGATTAGTAAATGGGGTATCATCTACCACGTTCTTCACATAATCCAAAAGAGTAATAAGTCCACTACAAAAATCCTTAATGAAATTTTTGAAAGTGGGAAGACTAGTATTAGTTAATCTTATAATATCATGAGAAAGTGCAACATGAAGAGCCACAAACATGAGGAAACAGATGATACTTTCATAAAAATCATAAGTACTATAAAGAGATGCTAAAAGAAGAATAATGAGGAAAATAACCATACACCAAAGAATCTTAAAGATTCTAATAGTGAATGAAATACAAAAAATTATTTAATATTTTTATGAGTATGTAGATTGTTTTGTATTTTAAAATGCAAGAGCATTAAAGAAAACTAGTTTAATATGTATGCAAAAGCTAGTCTCTCAGGAAAAGAGGGAAAGCATCTAACACCAAAAGAAAGAGTTGTCTATTGTCTATCGCAGGTTCACCAAAATGTAACATAAGAAATTGAATTGGGTCATAATCATGTTAAGATGTTACTAAAATGTACGGGATAAATAATGACGTGTGATGTAGGAATAGTTGAGAAGGTAAGATTGTCCTCTTAATCCCAAATTTCATAAAGGGAAGATCCAAATTGATTAACCACAAAGAAAGGATTAAAGCATAAATGAATCAACCTATTAAGGATAGAGATAAAGAGAGTGTGTAATAGATTTAGGAAGATTAAACCTTTAATTGAAATGAATTGAAAATAAGTACTAACCCCAAACTACTACAGATTTGAAGAACGGTGTTTTCAGGTGTCTACACCAGGCTTTTGGAAATTTTGCAACTGGATCTGTAACAAAAACATAGAGACAAAGAAAACACAGAAATATTTTGTGAATCTGAATCAGTTCTGATTTTGACCCAAAAATGAATGTCACCTTTGACCCAAAATTTCCAATTCTTACCCAGAGAAAAATCACCTATTTTGACCCTCAACAGAATTTTGATTTTGACCCAAAATGTCTGATAGAAAATCTATTTCTAGATCCCGATAGTTCATTGAAAAGGGTATCTGAATCTGCACTCCAATTCATTGGTCTAAACTTGTCCTCGCAAGAAAAATGGTTTGTTTTTTGGGGGGAGGGGTTTTCCTTAGTCAAACTCTGATTTAGGAATTAACCTTGAAATCAATAATTGAAAATAGAGAATGCTATCAAGTAGTAGAAGTAGATCTAATAATATGATACTCATTAGATATGCAACCGTACTTCAAATATAAACAAGTATGTAAATATGAAAGCTTGGAATCAATATTAGAAACCAAAAACCTCCATTATTGTATGCTTGGAATCCACCTTGAAGGGAGAATGAATGAATCTTCATAATGCACAAAGGATCATGAAGGGAGATCACACCATCATGAATCTTGAATGATTCAACCAAATCCCTTCAAAGTCTTGAATGCTTGAATCCTTGATCTTTAATGGAGAACTTGAATACTTGAGAGGAAGACTTGAAAACCTTGATAGAATGTATAATTCTTTCTTAGTTGATGATTGTTCGCTTTGTGAATATGCTTCTTGGATAGATATCTTTCGTACTTAGATTCCACTTTGAGAAAATCAGAAGAGAAGGCTTCCTTATGTATGAATCTAGGGAAAAATATTCTAGAGATGCCTACATAGGAGAATTAAATTCCCATTAGACCTATATACCTATAAGTGGACCTATATTAAATATAATTTAAGATTCGTCACTTCAAAACCCAAAACAGTCAACCCAAAAGTGGGAAATAATGACACCCGGGAGCTGAAAAACTTTCAAATTGAAAAAGGGGGACTTGGGTCAAAATTGAGGTCAACCTTGACCTAGGTCAAGGTCAAGGTCAACTTTGACCTAGGTCAAGGTCTTTGTTGACCTTCATAGAGGGAGTTAGAACCCCTTGAAATTGAGCCAAGTGGGATAGATAGTATTATATAATCAAATGAATCCATCTAATCAAATCAAATCATCTAATCAAATGAAACCATCTATGTGTATTCTTATCTAATCAAATAAAATATTAAATAGATAAACGTAAACACACACATCCATGAATCATCATGAACTCCATCTTAAATCTATATAATATAAAATCATAAATCACCTATTTCTAGAGGTTTGGACAGCGTATAAATATATTTCTCAAAGCATAAACTTAAAAACTCAAACATATAATAATGACATAAATAATGAGTCTCAAATAAAAAATCTGTTCAACATTTCCTGAACTAGGGAGTCATCCAAGCGCGTGCTAATAGAGATACCCTCTAACCAACTACCATGAGAATGCTCTGGCTATGAAGTAGCAACTGACCTCTGTGAATATAAATGCATGTATATAATAATAATGTAAAATAATTGAAATAAATGAATGCATGTTTAAACTTACATATATTTAAAACATACCTGACCACTAGTAGGTGTCACATCTTCTGAATCTCTCCTATGAAGATGCTTCAAACCCACACTAGAGGCGATGTTCTATGCCCGAGTGTCACGAGCATCCTCTAGCTATGAAGTAGAAATTGACCCCTACAAATTTAGTACAATAGTTGGTTATATACATATGCATAATACATATTATGTAAATTACTTGCAATATATAAATACTATTAGAATAATTGAAGGGTGTATACTGAGAGGGAAGGGGTGAATTTGTACCCATAAAATTTTTTACAAATTAAACCTTAGTACTCATTACTTTCATAACAGACCACTGTAGATTTTCTAATTCATTCATGTAATATCACAACATAAATGTAAATGCATGTAAACAAGCATTGAAACATTCATGAAACTCATTTACACATGACACAAGTATTTGATCATGCATAAAACCTCGTTAGAAGGTAAAAAATGCACTGGGGATGAAACCCACAAAGCTTCACTATATGTAGAATGGAAGGTGCATGTTAGGGCTACAAGTTTTGATCACTTCTGATGATCTTACCCTATTAGAAGTAACATGTCAGAATTGTTAATTCTACTCGGTAAAGATATTTTAGCAACACAATGTATGTGTGCCCTTTATTAAGAGATTTACAAAAAGACTGTTAAGTTCACCTTATGAAAGGATTTTGTCATTTTCTATAATTGTTAGAGAATAACAAAATATATAACATGATTGCTGCAATCTCAAATTGATAATTAGATATCCATTAAGTACATAAAATATATCACCTCATTATGATGGATAATACCTCAATTCTCGGTAGCCTTGTTTGTAGTTCTTTACAAACTAAATTCTCCTTTATCTATCCTTGTGCATGAAACTCTCTATCTCATCCATATATATCCTTGGAAACTACAATAATCTCATTCTTTATTAATTATTACATCTATATATAAAATATTTGACATTATTAGGTTTCACACTTTTCTTGAAAATCTCTAAGATGAAAGGTTTACAACTTGACCTTGATCTCCTAGTTTGCATCAAGACAATCAGTTAACTAATTAAATCCATAATTAACACTATTATTGATCCACACAAAATTGTTATCTAGCTAAGAAAAAAAATATTTTAAAGATTAAAGTGCTTAGCTGACATGTAGGTGAGATCTACTTTTCTCATTGAAATGTTGTCTCTCGGTGTAGACTGGTGCTCGGTGATGGCTTTGTATCATTGTTCTTAATCATGTCACTTGGTTGATATACTTATTGGTTATTGTGCTATCATTCGGCGTTCAAAACATCTCAGTGATCACTGTGCTCGATGAGTGTTATCGCTCGGTGATCAAAATATTTTGGTGATTACTGCACTCGGTCAGTGTTGTTGCTTGGTGATCATGAAAAACTGACCAAAACTATATATGCTTATATACTAATGACAACACTTAATCCTTTATGGATTATAAATCTCCCCCTTTGGCATTAGTATCAAAAATTGATATGTACAATATATACACCAAGTGTTTTACCTTTGCAATGACTCCCCCTATGTGCATGCCTTAGTATTTAGATACAATGTATGTACATGTTTCCCCCTTTTTTGAAAGTAATGATAAAGATTTAAAACTTATAGCTTGTCAAATATGGGTGAATGAGATTGTTGAAAGGCTGCCATTAGCTTGTCCCATTTCTCCTTTAAGTGTTCTAGGGTTATTCTATCCAAAGTGATTTGAGCATACATGTCATATATGCATTTTCTTACTGATATCTCTGTGGTGGCAATTAGAGTCTTTTCCATAGTCATGTGTGTTAATAGTAATGCAAGATTCAGTAGTAACATGGCCTATATCTCTCTTCCATCATCTTCTTTCAGCCTTTTGTATTTCAAGTCTTAACCGTTTAGATTCAACAATCTTTTCATAATACAGTTGGAATGCATTTGGCTCAGTTGATAGACTTAGGGCACTAGATTTTATATTTTCCTCTATCTTAGCTATCTTTTCAGTATTCTCAGTAGTGAATTTCTCTAGAGTGCACAACTTTTCAACTAAGGTAACTAATTCTAAAATAATAGGTTCTAATGTAGCTACTAGTTCAGACAGTTTCACCCTATTCTCTGCCACTTCTTGGCTGATTTTATTGGTGAGTTTGTTTTGATACCTTTCTTCTACTCATTCCTCAATGACCTTCTTGGTGTCTACATTCTATGTTATGATTTCCTCGGTTAGAATGGCAAGTTGATCAATAATGTGTGTAGTTTGATGAATCTTGGTGTCAGGCACTACTTGCAATAGAATCTCCTTTATTGTTCCCATGACTTGTGAATTTTTGTGTTCCTTTCTGAGCTCATCTTGTAATTATTTTATTTTGCATAGCTCCCCATATCTTGTTATGGACTCAAGATCAAGTGTTTTTGGATCACATTCGGGTATGTCTATGATCTCATCTAGTGTACAGGGGGATTTTCTTCCTTTCTTGTTCTTCTTCTTCTTGATTTTTCTTGAAGCAGGGGAATGAGGTACTATAGCAAGAGCCTTTTGTTTCTTGGAATCTTTTGTTGACTTCATGGGAGGTGTGGTTCCTTGTCTAGGGTTCTTGGTCTATACCTGTTGGTCAGTTGTAGATGTCTCTACTTCAACTTTTTCTTGACCTGCAGCCTTGTCTGCCTTCTCAGTGTTCTTAGTGGATGCATCACTTAGTTTGTCCTCTCCATTGATGGTTGTCTTCTCCCCTTGTTCATCACATTTTTCCATTGGTATTTTTTCTTCAGTCTTAGGTGGTGTCTTCTATGATTCATTCATTATATTGATTGCTTACATCAAGTAAGGCATATTACCTGGTACAAGTGCCTGTGAAACATCAGTATTGTTCTGTTCATTTGTTTTCTTTGTGGCATTAGTGACATCTTCATTAGTCTTGGCATCATCATCATGATCACTATGATTGATATATTTTATAGTAATGAGTGGTGTTTCCCCTAAGGATTTCAATATATCAAGAATATCATCCATGACCTTACTTTCTTTTGTGGTTAAGTCAATATGATTGACATGCTTGATGTCATTGATGAATATGTGTTTGGGGCTCGGTTTGGCCTCCTTCTCCTTGGTGTGAAAAGTCTCTCTTATAGCTAGTACATGCTTGAGTGGATTAAAGATTTGAGTCCAAATCTTATTTCCCTCTATGTCAATATCTTCTAACATTTTCTACAATTCTTTGTATCCTCTCGATTTTGTAGAAAATTTCTTGGCATGCTCCTTCATGGTTGAGTCAATTTCTTGAAATGTGGAATCAGGCATGAATGTAACTAGGGATCTCTCTCTCTCATCTATTTCTCTATGTGCAATTCATATGTCCATCGAGTTGATATCTATTCATGTAGCTCATATGGAATATGATTGGCAAATTATATAGGTACTTATTTGTAAGCAACCATCATCTTAATGATGGCCTCTTCTATTTTTTCCTTATCCTCGGTAGAAAGAGTTCCCCATTGTCTAATCTTATGATTTTGTAGAAATCATGTTTTGACGATTGACTCTCCAATTTCATCAATTGCTTGGATTATTTGTTCTCTTTCATCTACTTTAATATCATCCTTGTCTTCTTTTCCTCTTGCATATTTCTTTCATTGTCATGGTGTTGGTTACTTGGTTTCTTCTACCTCTCTTTTTTGATGTGTTCTTAGAGTGCCTTTCTTTAAGGGTGGTGACTCTACCTTTTTTGTTTTTCTCCTTCCCTAGATGCAGTTATTACTTTAGTAAATTTTCTTTTCCCAGCCTATGGTGGCTATACATTTGATTTTGTAGAGTGTGAATCACTTAAATATTTACTTTCACCAATGAGTGTATGTTCCTCAGTGATGTCTACTAATTGTTCCAACTCTTCATTAGTTACAAAAAATTTCTTCTGAAGTTAATTCACTATTCATTTTTTCACCCTTCCTCTTTTCCTGACTTCTATACCAGTCTTAATTCTTGAGTTGGATTCCTGAAATGTGCCAAATCTGCTTAAAGATTTGTCAACTAGTTAGTTTAGAAGGTCCTTAATAGCTCTTGTAGCCAGATCTATGTCAATTTCATAGTCTAATGGTGGTAACCATGGTGTTCTTGGGTTGGAAGTTTTGATGAGTGTTGTGTTGGTGCTAACTTCAAAGCATATCTCATCCTTGTATTGATCAACTAACTGGGCATGGATTCTCATCATCTTCTACATTCTATTCTTGAATGATGTAAATTAGGCATCTAATAGAGGTATAAAATTATGTCCTAGTGATTTAATGTAATCACTAATCTATGTCGTGATAGGTCGGTTGGTGTCCCAAGTAACATTACCGATGGAAGGAAAAAAATTATGTAAGGAAAACAATGTGCATGTTAGTAGGGAACCAAAATTACATGTATTACATCAAGCTGATGTAATTTTTCTCGTGTTCTCTTCAAGTTGTTTCAGTAGCAGCTCAGCTAGATCAAGTTGCAGTTGCTTCTTCACTATTTTGTATGCAGTGTCAACTTCTCCACAAGCAATGTTGTTCAATCTGCTAGATTGAAATATTTTATATCCAATCACCTACAAACCAAATTTCATTTCAGGGTCAATGATTGAATTTATTTTCAAACCTCTTCCATCCCACTCGGCTCTAGTTTACGTTTCAATCTCAGGGCATCTAGGTTGTCCTAGGGATTTTCCTTTCTCGGTTATAGGGTATCTAGTCACTGTGTGACTCACATCCTTTGTGATTGGCTTAGGTTTATCTAACCACATCCTTCCTTCATGCACTTGGCTGAGAAAAATTCAAATCCATTCCATTTTGAAATATTTTGGGAACAGTAGGGCATTGGTTAACCCTTTCACTTCAATGTGCTTGTACTTGTCAAAGTCTCCAATCTCTACAACCTTGGAATGAATGTATGCACAGATGTCTTCAACCAAAAAAATTATAGGTGGGATACTCAAAAATGCTCCTCTGTCATCGGGTTGACCAGCAACCTTAGGGGAAAAACTTGTAGTTAGGTTCCTCATAGGTTGAGTTCTTTATTAAAATGACCTTATTATCCTTTTCCATCTTGATATTTTAGGTTCATGAAGTGGTTTCCATTGTTCATTAATTTAGGGATTCTTCGCAAATAACTCATTAACTCAGTGATTCTAGATACTCACTATATTTTTGTTGTGTAAGCTTGAAATCTATTGGAGTTTATTTAAGAGTTTTTTGAATCACTCTACAAAGTAGTCACTCTGAATCACTCTTATTTTCTCTGCAATTTTCTTTTTAATGCTGGGTGAACGAATGAGTTCATGTTGCCCCTTTTTTTATAGAAAAATACCCTAAGTGATTCATTAAATACTTTACCTACCACTCATTTGATGAAACATAGATGCTCAATCAGCACACCAAAGTCTTCATCTCCATGAGTATACAATGCTAGGTACATAGTGTCAACTTGCTTGTCTTACATATGTTCACCGACATGCACTTTATGCTCAGTTCATATTGACCAACCATACTAGATTCACAAAACATAACATACAACACCATAGTGCATCTTTATCCATGCTAATTTTGCACATTCTCATTCAATATAGGAACTAATCTAAAATACAGCTTTGTAGAGTGCAGTTCCATACTTACTTGTATTTCTTAGGTGGGAGTGGTGGAATCACCTATCCTTTGGATGAGGTTCCACCTACTGTAGTGCTTAGTCTAGCATTATCATTGTTTAAATCTCTCCTCCACATTTCATTTCTCATTCTCATTATGTATTTAATAGTATTTCCATTTTCAAAAGTGTTTGACTTTGTTACTCTATCTCTACAGTCCTTTCTTAAGTGACCAACCTTATGACAGTGTAAGCATGCCATTACAGGGTTAGTCCCATTTCTAGATCTTCTTATCCATTTCCTCATATAGTTAGCAGCTATATGCCCATATATACCACATGTTGTGCAATTTCCCCAAGTGTTGTAATCCCAAACATATGTATTAACGAATCATCTTGATTGATATGAATTTTCTCATTCTTTAGGTTTCCATACTTGCTTTATCTTTTTCCTTCATTCATGAAATGTGTGGCCATGCTTGTTTCAAGTAGGACAATTTTTTTCCATGTAAAATTTCTTCTTTGGTTTGTTCAACATTCATGCACTTTGTGTTC
This sequence comes from Thuja plicata, assembly GCA_018584345.1. Taxonomy (NCBI): domain Eukaryota; kingdom Viridiplantae; phylum Streptophyta; class Pinopsida; order Cupressales; family Cupressaceae; genus Thuja; species Thuja plicata. The sequence continues at coordinate 130,516 of MU228419.1, read as the reverse complement.
ATGCTTGTTACAATTACAACAATTACCTATGAATGTAGAAGTAGTTTTAGGAATACATTTTTCTTTTCTCTTGCAAACATTTGATGTGTGGCCTAGTTTTCCATAGTGATTACATGAACACTTCTTTGGTCTTGCATTTGTGTATACATTCCTTTGATCAGCTCAGTTTGATGATTCTCCATGCTTAGTATACCCTAAACCAGTATTGTTGTCGAGTCTTCTTTGTCCATTAAGAAATTCATCCATTCTTTTTGTACTATCTTTAACTTTCTTGATCATATAATTATATTGTTGTTAAATCTTTACTTCATGCTTTAGTTTCTCATTTTCTACTTTTAGTTCACCAATAAATTCCAATTTTCTAGCAATTTCCATGTTCACTCAGTTGGCCTCATCAATCATAAAAAATATTTGATTGGTGATCTCAAGGTGATCTTGAGTAAGTCTATGTATCTTAGATTCTTTCTCTTGCATCTTTTTGGTAATCTTTATCCTGTCATCAATTGAAAAATTTATTTCTTGGTCAGCTTGCCTTGAATTATTCATCACATCAATCATTCTTACCATTTGTGTCTCTTGAGTGATCTATAGTGATTTCACTTGTTAAGTCAGATGTTGATTGATTTCATTTAGATCTGCAATGGTTCCTTCAGATGTGTCAGATATACTATCAGATCTAGATCCAGATGAATCAAATAGATTGGGTATCTCTTCTTCATGATAATAAGTTTCATTGTAGGGAGATGCCATGACTTTTATTTCATCCAATAACTCTTTCATATTTTTTTCTTTCCTTTTTGTATTGCTTAAAGAAAATCTATATTTGCAACTTCTGATTCTCAATATTTTTATCAAGCTTATACCTTTCCATTGTAAGATATTTTCTCTCAAGTGATAAAACTTTTCTAAATAAGAGAACTAGCTCTAATATCAATTGTTGGATTAATGGAAGGGTGTGTACTAAGAGGGGAGGGGTGAATTAGCACCGTTATAAACTTTTACAAATTAAACCTTAGTACTCATTACTTGCATAACTGACCATTGTATCTTTTCTACTTCATGCATGTAATATCATATAATAAATATAAATGCATGTAAACAAACATTGAAACATTTATGAAACACAATTACACATGACAAAGGTATTTGATCATGTAGAAACCCTTGTTAGAAGGTAACAAATGTGGTGGGGATGAAACCACAAAGCTTCAATATCTACATAATGGAAGGTGCTTGTTACGGATACAAGTTGTAATCACTTATGATGATCTTACCTATTAGGAGTAACATGTCAAACTTGTTAAGTATGCTCGGTAAAGAGATTTTAGCAAGACAATGTATGTGTGCACTCAGTTAAGAGATTTAAAAAAATACTGTTAAGTCCACCTTGTGAAAGGATTTTGTTGTTTAGTACAATTGTTAGAGAGTAACAAAATATATTACCTAATTGCTGCAATCTCAAATTTTTGATTACAGATCCATTTAGTACATAAAATATATCACCTCATTGTGATGGATAATACCTATATTCTTCTCAGTAGCCTTGTATGTAGTTATTTACAAACTGAATTCTCCTTTATCCGTCCTTATGCATGAAACTCTCTATCTGATCTATATATTTCCTTGGCAGCTACAATCATCTCATTCCTGATTTATTATTACATTTATATATAAAATATTTGGCCTAATTAGGTTTCACACTTTTCTTGAAAAACTCTAAGATCAAAGGTTTATAACTTGACCTTGATCTTGTAGCTTGCATGAATATAATTATTTAACCAATTACATCCATAATTAACATTTTTTTTTATCCACAAAAATGGTTATCCAGCTGAGAAAAAAGATGTTTTAAAGATTACAGTGCCTTAGCTGGTGTGAAAGTGAGATCCACTTTTCTTAGTGAAATGTTATCTCTTTGTGTAGACTGGGGCTCATTGATGGGTTTTGTATACTAGGGCTCAATGATGTCACTTGGTTGATATACTTCTCAATGATTGTTTTATCACTCAGTGTTCAAAACATCTTAGTGATCACTGTGCTCAGTGAGTTCTATCGCTCAATGATCAAAACATTTGAATGATTACTATGCTCAATGAGTGTTGTTGCTCGATGATCAAGACCAAGCAACATAAACTGTCTGCTTATATATTAATGAAAACTTATGATCCTTTATGGATTATCAAATACATGTTACAAGTGTACACATGCATGCTTAACCTTACATATATTTAAAACTTACCCGACCACTAGTAGGCTACACATCTACTAAATCTCTTATATGAAGATGCTCTGAGCCCACACTAGAGGTAATGTGCTATACTAATGGTGCCTATAAATATTATACATTGAAAAAACATCAATACACATATCTATAATTAATTGTTCATTAAAACTCCTCGAAAGGAGAAAATAAAACTTCATATACCTTGGTCTCAGGAGTAGGAGGATTATTAGTGCATTGTAGTATAATATCATCAATAAAAACTATATCACCCACACCACCTCCATTCCTGAATGTCTCTAGTAATGAAGTGTATGGGTTTGTGTAGCTGGTAGGGGAGAGTTGTAGAGCCTAAACCAACATGATGCAATAACAAATCCATAAATGATCCGATATTAGTGCCATTGTCCACTTGAATCCACCCGTGCAACTTCTCAACAAATGTGTCTAGGCCCTCAGCTTTGATGTGTACATCTCCAAACCATGTACCTAGCTCTGTAGTTGCAGACTGAACTGTGGGTGTCGAGCACTCTGTAGATTGTTGTGAGCTATTTTTTTGCATAACTAGATGGTGTTTCCTCTATAGGTGGATCTGAAGGACCCGAGAAATTCTGATGACATCTATGACTGAGTGTACTGGGATCCTCTGGATGTCTACAATATAAGAATATGACTGCATGGTATCCTCCAAAAATTAAAGCACCACATTTAAATGACTACGATGTCTAGAAAGTGCTCATAAGTAGAGGATGACCTATAGCTCTATATGCCTAATCAGTGACCCCTGTAGTAGTACTAGTTGAAGCCTCAGAAGACAATCTGGCTTGAATAAGTCTAGACAAAATATATCACCCCACTAAATTATAAGTGATGGAGTTGGTTGCAGAAGAAAATTCCCCTATACTGATGACTACTCCCCTCTTGGAAGTAATGACCACTGTATCTATAGTAGAAGCCATTGTCGGTGCCACTACCAGGGTCGTCTACCCAACCAACTATCTATGATAACATATGACTCAATTATTCCTACAATACTGATCATGGTCTACCACTCTACCATGCCTTGACCGTAATATCTGGGAAGATCTAAATAGTTTATCCTGAGTCCCAAACAAAACTCAGGGTAGAACTGCTGGAAAAAATATAATGGAATCTAGTCATGATTAGGATAACGACCTTGTGATGTATGAAAATGGGAGAATATCACACTGTGTAGCATGATACACCCTCACCTTGGTCTTCCCCTCATAAAATGGGAAAACCTCTCATTTGATGATTTCCTTAGGGACATGGCTCTCCACCATTTCCAAGGAAACATGACCCAAGACCTCGACTCTCAATTCTCCAAAAATAATATCAATAACCGATGGTGTGAAGGAAGAGTGGGATCTCAATCCGGAAATCATATCCTCCAAACTCCTTAATACAGTGATAAAAATATCTTTGTATATGCCAAGCTCATATGTATGGATGGACTCTCTAAGTTGATCTATCTCATCCTGAAAAGTATGAAAAATAGTCAGAAGAAGAGGAGTGTGAAGTCCATCCTGAGCTGGTACATCTTGAGTTGCCATCTAGATGTAACATGTGAAATTTAAGAGTTAAAAATTAAGTACTTGATTACATGCAATAACTCCGTGTAAAATGGAAACAAATATCTGAATATATAAAATTATACATAAATTTACAATACTAGGTCCTAGGGATTCTTAAGGAATTCTAATATGTCATCCTAGGTGTTTTAAAGGGTCATAATTGGTATTAATAGGTTCTATTACTCTAATTACATCTTAAGGGGTCCAATTAAAGGTCTTAAGTGATCCTATTCTAGGTCTTAAGGCTCCTAAGGGATCTTAAAGAGTTTTATGTCACAATAGGGGTCCTAAAGGGACCCAGGGTGTACCAATAGTCCTAAAGGGTACTCAGATGTACTAATTGGTATTAATAGGTCCTCTTAGGTCAAGTAAGTGGTCTTATTAGGTCTTAAGGGTCTTATGATGTACTAATTTGTCTTAATACATCATATTAGTCCTATTAGGTTTTAAATCCTATCTTATTAGGTCTTAAGGGTCCTATGGATTCTTAAAGAGTTCTAATAGGTCATCCTAGGTGTTTTAAAGGGTTCCACTTTGGTTATTAAAGAGATTTTTATCACAATAGGGGAAATAAAGGGAACTAGGGTGTACTAATAGTCCTAAAGGATCCTTAGATGTACTAATTGGTATTAATAGGTCCTATTAGGTCAAGTAAGTTGTCTTATTATGTCTTAAGGATCCTAGGATGTACAAATTGGTCTTAATATGTTATATTATTCCTATTAGCTCTTAAGTCCAGTCTTAGTAGGTCTCAAGGGTCCTAGAGATTCTTAAAGAGTTTGAATAGGTCCGGCTAGGTGTGTTAAAGGGTCTTACTCAGGTTCTTAAAGAGTTTTATTTCACAATAGGGGTCCTAAAGGGACATAGGGTGTACTAATAGTCCTAGAGGGTCCTTGGATGTACTAATTGGTATTAATATGTCCTCTTAGGTCAACTAAGTGGTATTATTAGGTCTTAAGGGTCCTAAGATATAGTAATTGGTCTTAATAGGTCAAATTAGTGCTATTATGTCTTAAGTCCAGTCTCGTTAGGTCTTAAGGGTCCTAGGGAGTCTTAAAGAGTTCTAATAGGTCATCCTAGCTGTTTGATATGGTCCTACTTGGGTTCTTAATGATTTTTATGTCACAATAGGGGTCATAAAGGGACCTATTAGGGCAAGTAAGTGGTCTTATAAGGTCTTAATGGTTCTAGGATGCACTAACTTGTCTTAATAGGTCATATTAGACCTATTAAGTCTTAATTCTAGTCTTATTAGTGTTAGAATAACTGGGGGGGGGTGAATTAGTGGCCTCAACAATATTCCAATAAATCAATCCAAAAACTTAGTACCACAATTTTAAGCCTCTAGTTATCTTTAGTCCTACAAGATAAATGCCTTGAAATAATATGAACAAATAACTACATCTCGGAGTTCACTTTTAAACCTTATTCTTATTTTTTACCGATTACCATTCTTTCATTTACCAAAATAAAGTAAGTGACTTTAGTCTATAATGATCAATCTAGATTTAGTTGTGTAATGCAAAACACTAAAGTAATGAATTATAAACACATTGACACATGGATATTTAATGTGGAAACCCTGTTAACAGAAAAACCACTTGGGACCGGTAACCCAAAATTTTCACTCTTTTGAAGTGAGATCGGTGAAGAGCCAACCCTATTAAAGGTTACAAACACACTGTTAGGTGTGACCTTGTTAGAGGATTTAAATAGAATAGTTTGTCACTTTATATCTGCAATCTCTACACTACCTCCTATGACAAAACCTTGTGTATTTTTTCAATTGGTATTTGACATCTCACGCTATCTTCATAATCAAAATTTTTTATACTCCTTGGGATGTATCTCAATATAGAAAGGATTTTTAAGTCCTTCTTTCTTAAAAGAATTTCTGATCCAATGGTTAAATTGAAACAATAAATGATCTATTCACATTTATAGCTATAGACTTGCAAATTTTCAGATCTATTGTGACTCACATCCTTAGTGGCCTCAACAATATTCCAATAAATCAATCCAAAAACTTAGTACCACAATTTTAAGCCTCTAGTTATCTTTAGTCCTACAAGATAAATGCCTTGAAATAATATGAACAAATAACTACATCTCGGAGTTCACTTTTAAACCTTATTCTTATTTTTTACCGATTACCATTCTTTCATTTACCAAAATACAGTAAGTGACTTTAGTCTATAATGATCAATCTAGATTTAGTTGTGTAATGAAAAACACTAAAGTAATGACTTATAAACACATCGACACATGGATATTTAATGTGGAAACCCTGTTAACAGAAAAACCACTTGGGACCGGTAACCCAAAATTTTCACTCTTTTGAAGTGAGATCAGTGAAGAGCCAACCCTATTAAAGGTTACAAACACATTGTTAGGTGTGACCTTGTTAGAGGATTTAAATAGAATAGTTTATCACTTTATATCTGCAATCTCTACACTACCTCCTATGATGAAACCTTGTGTATTTTTTCAATTGGTATTTGACATCTCACGCTATCTTCATAATCAAAATTTTTTATACTCCTTGGGATGTATCTCAATATAGAAAGGATTTTTAAGTCCTTCTTTCTTAAAAGACTTTCTGATCCAATGGTTAAATTGAAACAATAAATGATCTATTCACATTTATAGCTATAGACTTGCAAATTTTCAGATCTATTGTAAGATCATCATACCTTTCTGGTCAATTTAATTTTTTTTTTACCTTTTCTCCACTTCTTTCTACTCGGTGATGTTGTGCTCTTTTTCTCGGTGTCTGTAGAATTAGCTTTGTTTTTTAGATTGATTAATACAGTCTGATTGAAGTTGTTCTTCATCAGTTTCTCTTCAGCATCCTCTGTCTCTATTCACTCCCCTATTTCATGATTAATTATATTGTATCTTTATAGACGTGATTTCACCATTTCTATGTTCTTGACTTTCTACTTCTTGGCGTGATCTACAATCTTATCCAATCTTGCTTTAAATCTTTAGGTTAGTTTTATCTCGTAGATTTCTCCTTGACAATTGGAATAAAATAGATTTAAAGCTCTTACTTATCTCTGGCTTTAATTTATCGATGAAAACAATGTTAACAACCAGTTAAATCCTTCTTTAGCTCTTGACAGCTAAGTATCTTGTTGTTTTTTGAACTTTAGTTCCTTTTGGTGTTTTAACTCTTTGTTAGCTTTGGTCAAGACTTCAATTCATCTTGAGTATCTCCGTCCAGTTTGTCTGTCCATCGGGGTTATCTGTCCATCTGGGTGGTCTATCCATCAGGTAACATTGTGAAGTATGTCCATTGGTAATGCTTTTGATTCTTCTCATCGGTAATGCTTGTCGGTTTTCTTTCTCGTGCATGACTATAAATTTATTCTCGAGGTTCTCTATCTTCGGTATGTAGTGTCCATTGGTGTTTGTTGTCACTTTGTGAATACTGAACTTTTATGCATTACTGATAGCATAACCTTTATCTCTCTGGTTATTTGAAGTCTTTGACACTTTATATATAACCAATTAGATTATATCAAGTTGACATCAATGAAAATACAATACATTAACTGATTTAATGTCTTGCATTATCTTTCTGCATTTCAGTGATCAACAACTTAACATCTTCAAACATACAATTAGTTATGGTTCATCAATCTCTCCCTCTGGCATTGATGATAACACACTACATTATCACATCATATTATTACTAATACAATATGAAATACATCAATTGTAGTTCATCAAACTACAAAACTTATAGTTCTATAACCAATACAAATGTCTGGCTCTTAGTAAACTCATATGGCTTAGATTTGTTTCTTGTAGAGTGATTTCTTCAATCTTCAATCCATTCAATGGATAGGTGTAGCCGCTTCTGTCTCTATTTTGTGTTGTCCCTTGACTGTTCCTCTCATTGATAATCTCTTTTTCCTTTGACAGTAATCTCTCCCTTTGTATGTATTCTCTTCCTAATGATACTTCTCTTCCTTTTGATATTCCTCTTTCTTTGATGAATATTTTATATGTATATATAATCTCTCTCCTTTGGATCTTTTTAGGATAATCTCTCCCTTCAAATCTCTCTCCCTTTGACAACAATTCCAAAGTAAACATTCCAAAGTTATATCATTTCTCCTTTTTATAATATACTCCTTGAATTTACCTTCCATTAGCAACATAGCTCTGTATTTGCCAAAAAAAATCTCTGGTGTTCAGTGCAGATTTATACCTTGTTGTGTATAGATGTAATATCTTTGCAGTCCATTTCTTTGCTTGCATCAACATGAATGATATTCTGATTTGAGTATAGGCTGATGCAATCTCCTAGTCATCTTTACTGGCTGATAGACAAGGGTTGGACCCCTAGTCACTTTCTTATGTACTCAAATGTATCTTTTGGTAAAGGCTTGGTTAATATGTCAGCTAATTGTTCCTTGGATTCAACATATGCCAGTATCACTTCTTTTTCTTGCACTTGTTCTCTTAAGTAATGATACTTGATTTCTATATGCTTAGTCTTAGCATGCATGACTGGATTCTTTGATATGTTAATTGCACTAGTATTATCACAATAGATAATCACTAGTTCAAGAATCTTCATATTCATACCTTCCAGTAATTGTTTGACCCATACAATATCAGAGCAGTTTGCAACACCAACCACATATTCTCCTTCTACAGTAGACTGTGAAATGCATTCTTGCTTCTTGTTGATCCATGTGCCAAGTCTGTCACCCATGAAGAATGCTCTGCTAGTTGTGCTCTTCCAGTCATCTAAATTTCCAGCCCAATTAGCATCTGTATAGACTTGAATCTCAAATTTACCCTTTTTTATACCATAATCCATAGTCCTCGGTGTTCTTTAGATATCTCACAAATCTCTTGACAACATTCATGTGTGATTCTTTGGGATTAGCAGAGAATCTTTCAACTATTCCAACTGCATATGCAATATCTGGTCTGGTATGAGAAACATACATTAGTTTGCAATCAATTATCTATAC
>MU228419.1:88339-106592 GCA_018584345.1 Thuja plicata | reverse complement strand
AAATTAATTTAATTGAAATTAATTTAATTGGAAGAATATAATTAGTGAGTTTAAATATTTGATTTAAACTATAGGAAATTGAATTTAATTGATTAAATATTGGTAAATAATCATTTAAATGTTAATTAATTAAATAAAATTAATTATTTAATTAATGTTGAGAATTGGATTAGATGATTTGAGAAAGGTGAATTTAGAAGAAAATAGATGATTAATTAATGATTAAGAAACCATTAATTAATAGATGAAAATTAGGGTTTTAATGTAAAGTTGCAAGCCTGTCCATTTTAGGGTGTCTACAGTATGTATTTTACCATCTTAAGGAGGGGGGCATATATATGGTCTCCCTCATTCTATATTATTCATTTCTGTTCTAACCTTTTGTTTTGCAACATGCTAAATCCTCTTTAGGTAATGCACATAAGTTTCTAAATCCTAAAGAGATACACATTCAATTAGAATTCAATATGTTAAATCCTTGGAAGGTAATACACATAAGTTTCTAAATCTTGAAGATACACCCATTCAATTACAATTCAATATGCTAAATACTTGGAAGGTAATGCACATAAGTTGCCAAATCCTGAAAAGATACACATTTTACAAATGTATTTCATGGTGATATGAGGATATGGATCCATGGGTACTTCATAAAAGCCATCAAAAGATGCACTACATACATGCACAGAGCTGTCAGAAGGCACACAACTTTATGGGGTGACTATAAAGTGCTTTCTTTGTGGGTCATCCTATCCTTTTTGTGGTTCATAGTGAGATACACACATCTCATTGGGCGAGGTAATCACACCCTCTCTCTCTTTTTCTTTGACTAGTGATGTCTCAATTATTGTAATCATGGGGTGACGAAGACTTGAGTCCCTAGGGGCTTGATGATTTCTTTCTCCCTTTGATTTTGATAAGATGATCTTTTCTTCATGATATCCTTTGCCAAGAGTTTTCATCGAGTCGACACTCTTGCTAATCTGGGGGGCTAAATGTATCATCAGAAAATGGACGCACTTCCATTTTAGACTGGTTTATCCCTTTGAGTAACTATTTTTTGGTCATTTCAAGCACCTTGAATGGGTCTTTGACTTGGATCCATCTTTTTCCTCTATTCTGCCCCATCTTCCACTTTCCTCTTGCTGATTTTTGGCACTTTGCTCTAGATTCTGAGATTCTTGACCTCATGGTCAAAATCAACCTTTCTAGGTCAAGGTCAACCTCGACCTTGACCTAGGTCAAGGTTGACCTTAATCCTAACCTAGGTCAAGGTCCACCTATACCCTAACCTAGGCTTCAAATTTTAGATTCTTGGGACTTCCAGATGTCAGGTTTCGGGAGAAATTGTTTCCTGCTTCAGGGTGGGTTATTTCGGTCTGCGAAGTAACGAATCTTGAAATTATATTTAATACAGGTCCACTTCTAGGGGTATAGGTCTAATGGGAATTTAATTCTCCTATTTAGGCCTCTCTAGAAGAATGTGCCCTAGATTTTTATATAAGGAAGCTTTCTCCTCTCATTTTCTCCAAGTGAAATCTAAGTGTGAAGGACAAGCTAAGAAGCAAGATAAATATCTATTGAAGCATTCGTCTAATCTCAATCATCCAAGAATTCAAGAACTTTAAAGCATCCAATTAATCAAGGAGATCCATTTGTAGCCATTGAAGGATTCAAGCTCTATGGAGCCCTCTTATTAAGATTTCTGCATCGACATTCCTCCAACCCTCTTTCTATTCCAAGATCTATTCAAGATTGGTTTTGAAGATCTATAAGTAATTGATTTGAGACATCCTACATCTAATATTCTACATTCTACATCCATTCTATGCATACATACATTTGGATCCACGGATTCGAATCTGACATAAGGGTTTCTATACAAGCAAGGTGAAAATTTTCATTTACTTTGTTTACTTATGCAATTTCAATGATATTTTAAGGTTAATTCCAAAATTGGTATTTGACCAAGGAAAACCCCTTCCCCCCAACAAACAAACCATTTTTCTTGTAGGGACATGTACAGAACAATGAATTGGAGTGTAGATCTGGATACCCTTTTTTGGCAAACTATTGGGATATGTAAACATATTTTCTATCAGACTGTGGAGGTTGGAATAAAAAATTCTAGGTCAGAATTGGAAATTCTGGGTTGGAATAAAAAATTCTAGGTCAGAATCATAAATTCTGGGTCTGAATCAGAGATTTTGGGTCAAAGGTGACATTCATTTTTGGGTCAAAATTGACCTTTCTCATAAAAGAAAAATATTTTTGGGTTTTGTAGATCTCACAGTTTCGGTTCAGGATCATAGAAATCAACAATGTCTGAGACTATTTGACAGGTTTTTCAGAAGATTCTTTTTCAGAGGTATGTATTTTATTCCATTATTCTTTGCAAATACTTCCAGATCTACATTCTTTATCCTAAAAATTAAATGTAAGCAATTAATTGAGGCTTAGGGTTTCATTTATGTGCAAATCTCCATTTTTCAGAACCCTATGTAAAGACCTCTATTTTCCTCTTTACAACTTCTTCAATTGTACTCATTTCAATGTGTAGACAACCGTACTGACACCTTCCCTCGAGTATCTTTGAGTGATGCTTTTCTTAATAATCAGTGTTCTTGCACAATCAAAAATGGATATGTTTCTCCTTTTAGCAATCTCATTTTACTATGGTGTTCTTGGTGCAAAAACTTGTCTTTTAATTCTATGCTCATTACAAAATTTAGTGAATTCATCTGAAATAAATTCCCCTTGTCTATCTAATCTTAATCATTTCAATTCCTTACCACTTTTTTTTAACCATATCTTTATACCCTTTAAACATCTTGAATGCTTCTGATTTATCTTTTAAGAACATAACTATCATCATTCTAGAATTATCATCTACAAAGAGAATGAAAAACCTATCACCATAGTAACTCTTTGTCCTCATGAGTCCACATAATCAGTATGAACTAATTCTATAATTTCATTTTATGTATGGGCTTTATTCTTGAAACTAGACTTTGTCATTTTACCTCTCTGACAATTCTTGCACATGATATGTTTGAGCTTTGACATGATCAGTAAGCCTCTTTCTTTCCTTTTATTGCTTATCTTTATCATGTTGTCAAAATTCACATGGCATAGTCTTTTATGCCACAACCATATGTCTTCATTTCTAGTCATTAAAAAAGTGGTGTTAATGTCATCAAGATAGAAAAGGTTACCTTTTGTATATTCATCAGTTCTGATCAACCTTCCTGACTCATTGAAGATCTTTACCTTCTTATTTTCAAATGTTACTCGGTGACCTGTGTTATTCAGTTGTGAAACACTCAATAGATTGTAATTATGTCCTTTTACCTAGTGAGTATTTTCACATTTTATCAGGTTATTCAACATTATGTTTCCTATACCTTCAACTGGACAAGGTGTGTCATTACCCATTCTTATTGATTCACCATTATAGCATTCAAAAGTTTCAAAATTTTGTTCATCACCAATCATGTGGTAAGTGTAGCCACCATTTATAATCTAGACATCATTCTTAATAACCTTAGATATGAGTGTAGTCTCTACATACCTTTCTTCTTCTTTTTTTTAATCATCCTTCATTGATACAAATACCATCTCAATGTCTTCATCAGATTTGGTGTTAGTATCATCATCTCTATTCTCAGCCAGGTGACAAGATTTCTTTCCTTTGTCCTTGTAGTCTCGGGTATCTCTTCTATCATATCTTTGGTTGCTTCAATAATCTATATTATCACCTTGGTCAAAATTCTTTTCATATGTTCTGTCATCTTTTCTTGTGTTAGGACATATTATAGCAAAGTGTCCAACCTCTTTACAATTAAAACATACAAGTAGTAATTTACCTTTGTATCTACCTTTTCCTCTCTGCAATCCTCTAGCCATTAGTGCTTCAATCTCATCAAGATCTTGGTCATCACTATCACTATCACTATCATACCTCATAGTGTGTTTATGACTCAACTTACTTATTTTCAAAGAAAATTTGAATGGAGACTCTATAGATGGTAAGACACTATTATCAAAGTTATTCATCTCAAATGAAAGCGGTCTACCAATCAGACTATCTAGAGTAACTCTATTGTTTTCTACTGCTCTCATTTCTTCTATAGCAGATACTCTAATAACACATATAGGTAGTAAGGTTCTTAGGATTTTACTTACCACTGTCTCTTCTTCTAGTTTACCTCCAACTCCTTGGATAGCATTGACTACCTCTTTTATATTGCAGCTATACTTAGTGATATTTTCTACTTCTTTCATCCTTATGTCATCAATGCTACCTCTTAGGCTTTCTACCTTAGCTCTTAGTACATTAGCATCTCCTCCATGTACCAGCTTCTATTTATCCAACATTTTTTTTGCAGAGGTGCAGGTTTTCACATCTTCAAACTGAACATTGGAGAGTGAGGAAGCAAGCTCTATCATCATGAAATTATGCTCATGATTTTCTCTCAATTGTTCAAGTGTGTGAGGTTCTGTAGGCAGCACATATTCAGTATCTTAGTATTGAACAACATAATTTCCAATACTTGATAGGTGGAGTCTTATTATTCTTTTCCATGATGCAAAGTTATCTTTGTTCAACTTGGGCACAACTCGTTTTTTCATCTTGTGCTATTTTTCTTGAGCTCTTAAACTCTGTTTCTAAGAACACAAGCTCTAATACCAATTTTTAGAATAACTAAAATGGGGGATGGCTGAATTAGTGGCCTAAAAAATATTCCATTAATTCAACCCAAAAACTTAGTACCAAAATTAAGCCCTAGTAATCTTTAGTCCTACAAGATGAATGCCTTGAAATAATCTTAACAAATAACAACTGCTCGGAGTTCAATTTTAAACCTTATTCTTACTGTTTACCAATTAGCAGTATTTCATTTACTAAAATATAGTAAATGACTTAGTGTATACTGATCAATCTAGATTTAGTTATCTGTAATGAAAAACACTAAAGTAATGACTTATAAACACATTGACACATGGATTTTTAACATGGAAACCCTATTAAGGGAAAAACCACTTGGGACTGCTAACTCAACTTTTTTACTCTTCTAAAGTGAGATCACTGAAGAGACAACACTATTAAAGGTTACAAACACACTATTAGGTGTGACCTTGTTAGAGGATTTAAATAGAATAGTTTGTCACTTGATATCTGGCATCTCTATGATACCTTCTATGACCAAACCCAGTGTAGTTTGTCAATTGGTATCTGGCATCTCATGCTATCTTCATGGTCAAACTTTTTGATACTCCTTGGGATGTATCTCAATATAGAAAGGATTGTTAAGTCACGCTTAGTTAAGAGACTTTCTGATCCAATGGATAAAATGAAACAGTAAATGATTTGTTCACATATACAACTATAGACTTGTAGATTTTCAGATCTAGTGTAAGCTCATTATACCTTTCTAATCAATGTTTCTTTTCTTTACCTTTGCTCCACTTCTTTCTGCTCGGTGATGTTGTGCTCTGTTGCTCGATGTCCACAAAATTAGCTTTTCTCTTCAGCTTGATTGATCAGGACTGATTGAAGTTGTTCTTCATCATTTTCTCTTTAGCATCCTCTTTCTCTATTCACTCTCCTATTTCATAATGAATTAGATTGTATTTTTATAAACATGATTTCACCATTTTTTATTTCTTGACTTTCTTGTTCTTGGCGTGATCTACAATCTTATCCAATCTTTCCTTAAATCTTTACTTCATTTTTATCCCGTAGATTTCTCCTTGATAACTCGAACAAATTTTTTTTAATGTTCCTACTTATCTTTGGCTTTAACTTGTCAATGAAAACAATGTTAACAACTAGTTGACTCCTTCTTTAGCTCTTGACAGCCAGGTCTTTTGTCATTTCTGAACTTTAGTTCCTTTCGGTGTTTTAACTCTTTGTTACCTTCGGTCAACACTTCAATTCATCTTGGGTATCTCCGTTGAAGTTGTCTGTCCGTCAGGGTTGTATGTCCATCAGGTAACACTGTGAAGTTCTATCTGTCAGTAATGCTTGTGATTCTAATCGTCAGTAATGCATGTTGGTTCTCTTGCTTGGGCATCACTGTGACTTTCTTCTTAGGGTTCTCTATTAGTCGGTGTGCACTGTCCATCTGTGTCTATTGTCACTTTGTGATTATTGAACTTTTATGCATTACTGACAGCCTAACCTTTATCTCTCTGGCTCTCTTAATTCTTTGACACTTTGTATATAACCAATAATATTATATCAAGTTGACATCAATGAAAATACAATCCATTAAGTGATTTAATGTCTTGCATTATCTTTCTGCATTTCTGTGTTCATCAACTTAGCATCTTCAAACATTCAATTAGTTATGGTCATTAATTAGGTATTAAGGGTCCTAGGGATTCTTAAAGAGTTCTAATACATCATCCTAGGTGTTTTAAAGGGTCCTACTTTGGTTCTTAAAGATTTTTATGTCACAATAGGTGTCCTAAAGGGACCTAGGGTGTACTAATAGTGCTAAAGGGACCTTGGATGTAGAAATTGAGTTTAATAGGTCCTGTTAGGTGAAGTGAGTAGTCTTATTTTGTCTTAAGGGTCCTAGGGATTCTTAAAGCATTCTAATAGGTCATCCTAGGTG
This sequence comes from Thuja plicata, assembly GCA_018584345.1. NCBI lineage: Eukaryota > Viridiplantae > Streptophyta > Pinopsida > Cupressales > Cupressaceae > Thuja > Thuja plicata. Next base: position 99,969 of record MU228419.1, on the reverse strand, counting down.
TTTTAAATGGTCCTTCTTGGGTTCTTAAAGATTTTTATGTCACAATAGGGGTCATAAAGGGACCTAGGGTGTACTAATAGTCCAAAAGGGTCCTTGGATGTACTAATTGGCATTAATTGGTCCTATTAGGTCAAGTAAGTTGTCTTATTAGGTATTAAGGATCCTAGGATGTACTAATTGGTTTTAATAGGTCATATTTGTCATATTAGGTCTTAAGTCTAGTCTTATTAGGTAGTAAGGGTGCTAGTGATTCTTAAAGAGTTCTAATAGATCATCCTAGGTGTTTTAAAGGGTCCTACTTGGGTTCTTCAAGGGTTCTTGGACATGTACTAATTGGTATTAATAGGTCGTATTACTCTAATTAAGTCTTAAGGGGTCCTCTTAGGTCTTAAGTGGTCATATTCTAGGTCTTAAGGGTCTTAAGGGTTCTTAAAGATTTTTATGTCAAAATAGAGGGCCTAAAGAGAGATAGAGTGCACTAATTTTCCTAAAGGGTCCTTAATTTACTAGTTGGTATTAATAGGTCCTATTACGTCAAGTAACTGGTCTTATTAGGTCTTGCGGGGCCTAGGATGTACTAATTGGTCTTAATAGGTCATATTCATCCTATCAAGTCTTAGGTCTAGTCTTATTAGGTCTTAAGGGGTCCTATTAGGTCTTAAGTGGTCCTATTCTAGGTCTTAAGGATCCTAACGTTTCTTAAAGAGTTTTATGTTACAACATAACTCTAGAACATATGTACATAATTTAGAGAGAGAGAGAGAGAGAGAGTCCTAATATAACTAACTAAAATAAATTTAAAAACAAATATTTTTCATAATTTATATAAGTTCTTAATGTTTTCTAACTTTTCTAACATTTCTACTAGAGTTTCTAATGTTTTATAAATATTTACTAACATTTGCTAACATTCTACTACGATTTTCTATCATTTTTTAACATTGTCTAACATACTACGTTACAATTTAAAAACATTTGCTAACATATTCTAACATTTATACTACAATTTTTTAATGTTTTCTAACATTTTCTAACATTCTACTATGATTTTCTAACATTTTCTAACATACTACTACAATTTTCTAACATATTCTAACATTATACTATGATTTTCTAACATACTGCTATAATTTTCTAACATACAGCTGTGATTTTCTAACATTTCTACTAACTCAAAATTACTTAAAACAAATAACTAAATAAAATAAATATAAACGGTAAAAGTACAAACCTGTGTTATACTTTTACAAAGGAAGAGGACCACGACATGCAAAATTGTTAAACTTTAACGACATAAAAGTGGCATTTATTTTTAGAATTTGAAAATGATGTAAACTAATGAAATGCGTAAAATTGGATGTAGTTTATGCCTATAATTTTTTAAATTTTTTTGAATAATAATTTACATAGTTTTTTAAAAAAAATTTAAGTCCACTTTTTAATTGCTGAAAATCGAGGGTCTAGTTCCCACCAAGAAAATATATGTAAATAATATTTTTTTCCTCTAATTTCATAATATGTTTTAGATGACATGTATAGCTAGTGCAAAAAAAAAGAAAGATTGGTTTTCGGTTTATATTTTGTCTGTTATAACTATTCAAAGTTGATGTTACCCAAAATTAACAGTTTTTGTCTCCCACCTAATTTTCCCTAGCAAATCTACACCAAATAAAAAAAATTATGTCTTCTTGAAGAGGACTCTCTCCTCTAGTGTTAATTTTTTTTTTCTTTTTTTAAACGAGCATGTTCTTCAATGTTAAAATATCTACTTGGATTTTTTTCAACTTATAATATATTATATGTAATCAAAACACAATAAAAATTATATGACCATAATCTAGACTCCGAGCTCTACAAAAGGGTATTTTTAGATTTTAAAAATGGTTAAGTTTTGATGAAGAAATTAGTTGTCAAAGTGTGAAGTTCTCTAATTTTGAAATTTTTGCCTATTTGGCTGCCACATAGGATGCCACATAGACAGTTTCAGCCAAACCTGGTTCAGCCGGAACTGGTTTGGCCGAACTAGTTTCGACTGAAACCCCCTATATAAATATGTGCCAATTCATCATCGATAGAACATAGTTGGCTTATATTTACTCATGAATGTTCGGCTGAAACTGGTCTGGCCGAACCAGTTTCAGCCGGAACACATTTGCCACGTCCACGCCACATGGTGCCACGTTTGTTGCATGTATGTATGCTCAAAAATATTCTGGCCGAAATAATTTCAGCTAGACTACGAAAATGGTCCTCAAGTTTAATACAGCTTCATACTTTTACCCTAAAACATATAATTTACAATAAAATATGATAAAAATGTGTGTACCTGATACTATTAATAATCATAAGAAGTTGAAAAATCTCAAGATGTACTGATGTCATACCGGATGTCACTAGTTTTCTCTAAGCCCCTAGTACACAAGATCTCCAATAGTAAATGGTAAAAAAGAAATGGGCAGCCGAAAATATATAAAAAATTTTGGTCAAAAATAGCTTTGCACGATGGGGGTATTCGTGTGAAGCACCCTTCGTGGGGTATATCCTGTGAAGCACCCTTCGTGGGGTATATCGTGTGAACACCTCCCTTCATGCAAAGTATGCTTCGCCTGGTACCTCACGTAAACACCTCCCTTCATGCAAAGTATGCTTCGCCTGGTACCTCACGCAAACACCTCCCTTCTCGCGAAGTACCCCATGTAAGTTACTTCATTCGAAGACAATTACCCCCTTCAAGTGAAGAGGAGACTTCGAACGAGGGCATCAAAAAAATTTTTTTTTTTGGAAGACCGATTTCTGTCATCCCAAAAAGTGGGACAGACTATTGTGATTTTTTCCAAATGAGAAGTTAATGTGAGGAGAATGTAAATGACCATATGTGCAACTATCTATGATTAGTAAGGTTTTTTGTGCTGATTAATTAGGATATCCTACATATTTTCAATTCATTAATTCCTTGTGCCCAAGTTATAAAATAGTGAGTTGTTTTGGCATCTTGTGAAGACCTTTATCTTTACCTGGGATCATGCATACTAGTTTTGTAAGTCCTTTGTACCTTTCCCTAAGGTTGTGCGTGTTATCTTGCAAGTCATTATCAAGAGAAGTAATCTCTATGGCGTGTGCCCTAAAAAAAATTAATATGTTATTCATATTGTGAGTATCATTCTCAGCATTATTTTTCCCACACCAAGTTTTCCATTAAAAGAACTAGTGTTTCTTGTGTTTGTGTTGTCATTGCAATATATTTAATTGATAACTAGTTGGATAAAGATAATAAATAATTATTTATGATAGAAAATATTTAAGATCTAGTTAATACTAATTCAACTTCACTTAGTCTTGATTTGTATTCAACCAGTAGGACTCAAACTATGACCCCTCTGAAAGTGGAATACAAGAAATATCACTTGATAGGTGTAGGAGAAAGTGTGAACACATGAATGCACTAGGCATATCAAGAGATGAAAATATAAGTAAAAATAAGTGAGGTGAGACAAATCATAAAATATCCTAACTCAAATTATCATAGGTGTGAATATGTCATAAAATATAAATTTTATTAACTAACTAGTTAGATATTGGTACTATTTACACTAACAACATCATTATCAGTGGTTAGAGTATAATGGGATGCCACCTAAGAAAATGTTATCACGTTCAAAACTTAGGGTACTATGTACAAGATTCATTTTTTGTCTCTTCTAAAATTAAACCATTTATAAAACTGAGTTATATATATATATATCTGTATGGGTCTTGGGCAATAAAATTCTAAGCACTATTAGAACTATATGGCTAGATCTAAATAGCCATATAATAAATACTATTATAAATTAGTGAGTTATATAGATTCATATGGTTGTATTGATTTCTATGAAAGGCTCATTGTTGCTAATTTACAACAAAAAAATACTTCTCTAATATGGCATTTGAGAAGTTACATATTTTTCTCTTCTAGATTCAATAATTATTCAATATGTCGCATAAAAATGAGCTCATTTTTCTTTTGACTTTGGATCTCTAAGAATTTAAATAGAAAGTCACAAATATGGTGTTATGATACCATGTTTGAGTTGATATGGAGCTCTGATACTATGTTAGAGTCTATAGTAAACCTCACAACTCCTGTAACACTTGTTACAAAATACCTATGACCTTAATTTTATCAAAGATTTTAAGAAGTTTCAAGACCCTTAAACCCTACTTAGAAGGAAGAGGATCACCTATTGGTAGCATATCACTCCAAGGACTTTCATTTAATCAAGAAGTCACACCATCCATTATCAATTCAATTCCATCCACACAAAATCATAGACTTTTTAAGATCACAAATAGAAACCAAGATATTGATATTGAGTATTAAGAAAAGCAGTCATGAGTGAGTGTTATGCAACCTTTTGAGAGAGATTGATCAAGAATAGCATGATGGCATGCTTATTAATTGTTTGGCAAAAAAAAAGGTTACAATGATTCTAATGAATACATATAAAAGGAACAACATAAAACCCTAGTTGAATCCCTAGGTGAGGATTAAGTTAAATTATGACAGTACTCATTGTTCTTTGTTATAAGAAAAAATATACTAAATATAGCCAATTATAAATAAATCATAAGCTTAGCTGAAATAAATAAAGCAATACAATACCTAAGTAATTAACGATTGATTAATTAATTTTTAAGGCAGTTATCTTATTACATAACAAACTATACAATGTATCTTGGAAGGATGAAAAACCTAGAACTAAAATGAGGCTTCAACTAATGTTCATTGGTCGACAACAATGTAGTAAGTCACTTCTCTCAGGAGAGAAAAAAAAAAAAAATTATTGACACATTTACATTGCTCTCAAACTTTACATTTGTAAGAATACATTTATTATTGACAATGTTAAATAACTTAAAGTTAACAAAAAAAATAAAAATAAACAATGTCCAGTAAAGGAACCTAACATTGACTTTACTAATAATATTGATTGTATTTTATAAAACCTATAAAAAATATAATAAGGTAAGATCACATTTAATGCTATCTACCTTAAACTCTTAAATTTAAAGAAAAAAATACTTTTTAAAAAATTATTCAATATTGTTAATTAAATTTTGAAAACACAAAATAAAATAAACAACTACTTGATCTTATTTCTTAAAATTTAGAAGCACCGTCATGTTACCTATAATTAAAGAGGGAAATTGTTTTTTTAAGGCGAAAGTAGACGAGGCTACTATAAATATATATAAAATAATAAAACCTGCTCCACGGGAAATGAACTAGGAAGAAAATCCCGCATCTTAGCCCCATATACATTCCTTGCCATTTAGAATCCTTTTACATTTTGGAATCTATTAATTCTAATTGGTGGGCCTTATTAACCTTTAGTCAATTTGATTCACATTGACTTTAAGAAGTCTTTTTCTATGTTGGAATAGTTGGAATTTAACAGAAAAGATCCATTGAAAACAAATGTAATAGACGTCACTGTTCGATCCCACATAAAAGCATTCAACTCCACATTATTCACATTAGTTCCCTGTCATTTCAAATATTGGGTGCGCTTCACAAATAAACATTATTTTCATTACCTAAATCATCATTTTCATTCAATGAGTTGGAGAAAAAGAGTCATAAATTAATGCTGTTATAATTCTAATTTGCTTCTTCAATACTTTTATTTGTTTGGGAATCTAGTAGTAAAATAATACCGTAGACTTTAGTAATATTGATATTAATAATAATTTACTAAATTCTAGGGTTTTATTTTAATCAAATATGTCAGTAATGAACATGAATTTTATATTTTGTTCATATTATTCAGTTTTTTATGGGCACATGTTTTAATCTAACAGCTCCAATAAAATAATACAATTCGGTATGTAGGCTGCTAATTTTTATTTGTTTGTGACATATGTGCTGACGTTTTCATTAATAATAAAAGACTTTTTATATTAATTATGAATGCTTTATTTATTGTTGTATATTTTTCTGTCAATGGTAGGGTCAAATTAATGTTAAATTTTTTTAATAAACAATGTGTTAATTGAAGACTTAAAAGGTTTTATATAGTGATATTGCTATCAGAATTCATCTCTGTAATTTTTGAGTCAAACTCAATGACTTATGATTCATGAGTAGTGGTTCACAAGAACCCATCTCTCTTGAGAATGAATGGAAGACTTAGCACTCATTGCCTCTAGTATGGACTGTTTCCTCCATACTTACGCTCATTTTTCTTGCAACCTCATTTGCCAAACCTAGATACATAATTAGAAATCCCCTTAAGCTGATTAAAGATTTAGACCTAAAGCAACCTCTTCTTTTGAAGATAAAAAAATTTATTGTAAAAAAAAAATTATAAATAATTTAAATTAAATTCTTTTAAATTTAAATATTTGTATCATTATAATTTTAGTAATATATATTAAATATAATAGATTTTTTTTTTAAAACACAACATTTCTAAATTGATATGTTTTATATTAAATAGATTATAAATTAATATAAATATATAAAAAACAATATAGAAACATGCATATTACATACTAATATTATAAATTAATGATATATGCAAAAAAAATTTAAATTTTCTTCTAGAATTCTTTGAATATAAAATATTTCTACTTATAGAAATAAAATTTATTATTTATATAAATGCACATACACATACACTACACATACACATACACATACACATACACATACACATACACATACACATATATACACTTACTTCTATCTATCCAAACTGTTACGATTATTCTTGAATTTCTATATTTATTCAAAAGTTATTTAATTTTAGAATAATTTAGAAACAATTTTATTTAAATAGTAATTATATTTATTTCTATTTAAAATCTACATATAACTATATTTATTTCATTTATTTTTATTTTAGAATTATTTATTTTTAGTTATTCTATGTTATTTTAGAAATGTAGTTTCTTAGGACATATGATGGATAATTAATGGTTTTTGTTACAGTATTAAAGTTTGATTATTATTCACGTGTCTCTCTATATTGAATAAAGGTCATCACAAAATAAAATAAAAATCATTAAAATGTGAATAAACCATTCTAAATCTATTTTCTATAAATTTATGACATACAAAAAAGATAAATTATTATTTTTTATATAAAAAAATTATCACATTAGTTATTATTAGTTATAATTAGCAAGCAAAATAAACAAATATGAATTATTTAAAAATAAATTAAAATAATAATTTATTTTGTAATAACCTTATGAAATTTTATTATATTTTTTATTTTACTAATATATTATAGTGTTTAATTAAATAAATATTTTAATAGTTGTAAAATATTGAATGTCAAATATTTGAAACTACAACTTGGATCTTTCTTGCAAAAGGTCATCTTTCTTTATTTTTCACATCTCGTAACCAATTGCATTGAGTTTCTCAATATTTTGGTGAGAAGTAGATGCCACGGTTTACACTCCTTTTCTCAAAGCTTCAAAAGATCACACTACAAAAGCTCCCACTATAGAGAAAACCTTCAAAACATAAAAAGAAAGGAGTTCCCCTCTCAAAAAAACTATTAAATCTAAAACCAAATGTTAACAATATGATGAAAATATCTTACAATATTAAATTATGTATGTAATAGATGATCTAAAAATAAGAATACCAAATTTGATCTAAATGTATAATTGTACATTCAATTCAATAAAAAAAACTCAGAAAATCATTAGGACACCAAATTTATGTTGAGAAACCACTTTGAGGGAAAAATCTACACTAGAAAGAAGGCAATTATATAATTTATGTTCAATGAGTCATATAAAAATACACTTCACTAATCTCCAACTTAGTACCACCTTGATACTTTCAAGAACCCGATACAAAACCACCATCACATTGCTCCAATTTATGAATAAAAAATGTGAGAAATAAATCAACCGCGGTATCCAAAAACAAGAGGTAAGAACCCACTTGCAAAGACCCATGCCTATCATAAAGGATAGCTAATGAACATGAAAATAAAATAAAATATTTTTAAAGTCTTTAACATGGGCACCTAAGCCATAACCACTTAAACCTTTTTTTTTCTTTTGAGATGCTTTATAACTCTTTAATGACTCTTTGAATCTCCTCATAGAAAACCTTTCACTTTCCAAACCTACGCGCATAAAGCATGAATCTTCACATTCCAAAAGTAGTTTCTTAAAAAGATATTTTTGTCAATTTTTACTTATCGCCATCACTAAAACATATTCACCTCTTGAAAATAAAATTACAAATTTTTATATAATACAAGTGTTTTATTAGAATAACCGAGAGGGGTGCGGGGGGGCAATCAGTGGCCTCAAACATATTCTAATAATTCAACCCAAAAACTTAGTACCATAATATTAAGCCTCTAGTTATCTTCAGTCCTAAAAGATGAATGCCTTCAAACAATCTTAACAAATAAATACTTCTCAGAGTTAATTGTTAAACCTTATTCTTACTTTTTAACGATTAGCAGTCTTTCATTTACCAAAAAATAGTAAATTGCTTAGTGTATACCGATAAATCCAGATTAGTTACGTGTAATGCAAAACACTAAAGTAATGACTCATAAACACATTGACACGTGGATTTTAAACGTGGAAACCCTGTTAAGGGAAAAAGCACTTGGGACTAATAACCCAAAATTTCCATCTTCTGAAGTGAGCTTGGTGAAGAGTCAACCCCGTTAAAGGTTACAAACACACTGTTAGGTCTGACCTTGTTAGAGGATTTAAATATAATAGTTTGTCACCTGATATCGGGCATCTCTATTCTACCTTCTATGACCAAGCCCAGCATAGTTTGTCAAATTGTATCTGGCATCTCATGCTATCTTCATGATCAAACTTTTTGATACTCCTTGGCATGTATCTAAATATAGAAAGGATTGTTAAGTGCTTCTCGGTTAAGAGACTTTCTGATCCAGTGGTTAAACTGAAACAGTAAATGATCTGTTCACACATACAACTTAGACTTGCAGACTTTTAGATCTATTGTAAGCTCATTATACCTTTCTCATCAATGTATCTTTTCAATACCTTTTCTCCACTTCTTTTTTCTTGGTGATGTGGTGCTTCTCTTTTGCTCGGTGTCCACAAAATTCTTTGGCTCTTTCCTCTGCTTAATTGATCAGGACTATATGAAGTTGTTCTTCATTAGTTTCTCTTCAACATCCTTCTTCTCTATTCGCTCCCATAATTTATAATGAATTAGATTGTCTCTTTATAGACATGATATCACCATTTCTCACTTCTTGATTTTCTTTTTCTTAGCATGATCTGCAATCTTAGCCAATCTCACTTTAAAGCCTTACTTAAGTTTTATCCCATAGATTTCTCCTTGACAACTGGATAAAATAGCTTTAAATCTTTTACTATTTTTTGGCTTTAACTTGTTGATGAAAACAATGAACTAACAACCAATTAACTTTATCTTTATCTCTTTCCAGCTAATTATTTTTTCATTTCTTAACTTCAATTATTTTTGGTGTTTAACTCTTTGATAGCTTCAATCAACACTTTAATTTTCCTCAGGTACCTCCATCGGGGTTGTTTGTCCGTCTAGGTTGTCTATCCATCAGGCATCACTATGAAGTTTTTCTCGTCGATAATGCTTGTGATTCTTCTCATCAGTAATGCTTGTCAGGTTTCTTTCTCGGGCATCACTGTGACTTTTACTTTCGGGTTTCTCTGTCTATCATGGTGCACTACCCGTCGATGTTTTTAGTCACTTAGTGAATGCTAATCTTTTATGCATTACTAAAAGCATAATCTTTATCTCTCTGATTCTCTTAAGTCTTTGAATTTTTTATATAAACAATCAGATTATATCAAGTTGACATCAATGACAATACAATCCATTAACTGATTTAATGTCTTGCATTATCTTTCTACATTTCGGTGATCAACTTAGTTCATCTTCATACATTCAATCAGTTATATATCATCAATCTCTCCCTTTGACGTTGATGGCAACACACTACATTATCACACTATAATACTACTAATATAATATAAAATATATCAAGTGTATTTAATCAATCTCTCCCATATCTTTTGTTCTATAACCAATACAAATGTCTGGTTCTCAGTAAGATCAAATAGCTTAGATTTATTTCTTGTACGGTGTCTTCTTTAAATCTTTGATCCCTTTACTGGATAGATATATTAGCTTCTGATTCTATTTCTAATGTGTGCTCTTCCTTTATTGTTCCTCTCCTTGATCATCTCTTTCTCTTTTGACAACAATCTCTGCCTTAGTATGTATTCTCTGCATGTTATTACTTCTCTCCTTTTGATGGATATTTCATATGTAATCTCTCCCTTTGGATAATGATTAACTCTCCCTTTGAATTCTTAGGAACTTCTCTCCATGGATAATGAGTGGATAATGATATAATCTCTCCCTTTGAATATAATGCCAGACAATTATTCCATAGCATCTTTCATCCCTTTATATAATATACTCCTTGAATTTCCCTATCCATCAGTAATTCAGCTCTATATTAGCCAAAATTATCTCTGGTGTTAGGTGCAGATTTGTATCTTGTAGTGTACAGATGTATCTTTGTAGTCCATCTCTATGTTTGCATTAACATGAATGATCTTCTTATTGTGTGTAGGTTGATGTAGTTCCTTATTCATCTTACTAACAGATAGACCAGGGTTGGACCCCCAGTCTCCGTCTCAGGTGCTCAAATGTATCCTTCAGTAATGTCTTTGTGAATATATTAGCAAATTGTTCCTTTGATTCAACATATTGCAGTATCACTTATTTTTCTTGAATTTGTTCTCTTAAGTAATGATACTTGATTGCTATATGCTTTGTCTTAGCATGCATGACTGGATTCTTTGATATGTTTATTGCACTGGTATGATCACAATAGATAATTACCGGTTCAAGAATATTCATATTCATACCTTCTAGCAATTGTTTGATCCATGCCATATTGAAGCAATTTGCAGCAGCAACCACATATTCTACTTCCACAGTGGACTGTGAGATGCATCCTTGCTTCTTGCTGATCCATGTGACAAATATGTCACCCATGAAGAATTCTCCTCTAGTTGTTCTCTTTCGGCCATCTATGTTTCCAACCCAATCAACATTTGTATAGACTTGAAGCTCAAATTTTCCTTTTCTTTCATACCATAAGACATAGTCCTTGGTGTTCTTTAGATATCTCAGAATTCTCTTCACAGTAGTCATGTTTGATACTTTGGGATTAGTAGAGAATACTGCAACTATTCAAACTGCATGTTCTATATCTGTTATGGTATGAATAACAGACATTAGTTTTCCAATAATTGATCTATACTGTTGGAATAATGATACATTTGGCATCAGTGAATGCACTTAGTGAAAACACTTATTCGGTTTTGAATGCTTACCGAGCTCATCACTCAGCCCACAGCCTATACCGAGCATTCAGTAAAGCTCACCGATCAAACAGTTCAAACCGAGCAGTAAGGCAGTCACCGAGCATATCAGAAAAATAGTAGTTACCGAGCAGACGGTAGTCACCGAGTCATCAGTTGAAGATAATCGAGAAGACAGTTACTACCGAGTCACCAGAGGTTACCGAGTGACAATGTATTTACCGAGTCACCACAGCTACCGAGTTCCA